>VVHJ01008449.1:6769-22558 GCA_015107715.1 Tylochromis polylepis | reverse complement strand
GACTGTCTGTGTTGGAGAAATTTCAATGTGCATGTGAACTTTCATGTCAGTATATTTGTTTCTGGATGTGCATATGCATCCTGCAGAGACTACTGAGTTAATGCGTCAAGACGTTTTCGCGGAGGCTTGTTGTGCTGAATGATCCCGCCCCCACTGTGTGGCCTTGAGATCCTCGTGTGTATTATCTAATGACCTTGTGTCCTGAATGGGAAACAGACCCTTTGTGGGCGAGACTCTGAAGAAAAGAGGGGCAATTTCAATGCATCCATCATTCAGACTGCTCAACAGACAGCCTTGGAGGTCTGTGCTTAGTCTCCTGGACCTCTCAAGACTACCAAATGTGTTACTCAGAAGCTGTGTTTGCATGTGTTTTAAAAGCAAGAAATAAAAGTAAATAATTCAGATTTATTTTTACAATACAACAGTGCAATCTTATGAATTGTAAGAAGTCGTAATTTACATTATTAACCTTTGCTTTGTTGTACAACACAAAATTGTTGTTCTAGCACCTCGGAATACAAGCAGGAGGTAGAATTTATGGTGTTGTTTCAGCCACGCAAATCATATCAGATAGGAATTCATATTGAAGTTGTGGAGTGTTTTCATCAGAAAAGGTGTGGGCTATATCTAGACATCTGTGGCCCTGGGCAAGATTAACACATTGTTTTTGTTTTGTTTTTTTTATCAACATTATTCTTGCAGATCACACTTTATTCTCTTGCAGGGGATGACTGCAGCTAGGTAGTGACACATAAAGTAAACATCCGAGTTCATTGTAGTAGTTGTTTTAAAAAAAAAAGTTTTTATCTATTATGGAAAATACATTGAATTTTCATGTTATTAAATGTGCTGCATAAATAAGATTGAGAGTGACATAGTATCTGAGTTATTGTGCTTAGTTAGAGCATTCAGCAGTCAAGCTTGGCTGATTCTTGATTATTTTTCTAGTTATAGACTAATCCAATATTTACATTCATTAAAGAGATTTTTCATTAAGGTGGTATGGAATTGTTCTTAAATTGCTAAAAAACATTCCCTCTTTGATTTGAAATGACTAATTGTTGAGTGATGTAATGCCTTCATTTGTGATCTGTTTTTTGGCAGAAGTGTAACAGCCAGACGATCTGTCGTCAAATGTTAATGGTCACAGAATTACAGGTGTTAGGTTTCAGCAGTGTTGCTTTGAAATAGAAATTCACCACAAGTGACATTTATTATTTAAAGGCATCCAGTTTCGTCAGGAAAACTTCCCAAATTGTAATCGGCATGTTGTTTTTGCTGGTTGTAAACTGTTAAATGAATATTACTTATCTTTACATTAATCATTTTCTTTATATTGCTGCTTCGGGGCAGTATGTAACAGTAGGATAGTACTCTAATAATGCCTAGCTCCTCTTGCCTGTGATTACATGTCAAGGTGTCCTCAGGCAAGATACTGAACCCTGAGTTGCCCCTGATGTATCATCTGGAGTATGATTGTGTTTGTCAGGTTAAAAGCTCGTAAGCATAGAAAAAGTGTGAATACGTGAATGAGGATTGTAGCAAGAAAGTGCTTTGAGCGTTCAAATGGAATAGAAAAAAAATGTGCTATATAAGTAGCAGTCCATTTACCATTTCTTTAATAAGGTTTCAAGAGTCAGTGTGAAATATAAGAAATCAGCATCAGCCATTTAAATTTAAGAAGCAGCACATTATCCCTCCTCTCCAAGGCCTCTAATCGCCTGTGGAGAGATTCTCCTGTTGATGATAACTGGGACTGCCTTTATTACAACATAGGCTGTTTGTGTTGCTCCAAAAGTTCCACAGGCTCATGCATGATTAACTGACACCTAAACAGTCCCTGAGTCTAAAGTTACTTTCTAGATGGAATACACCTGTGTTGCAGGGCTGCATGTGTGTGAATGTGCACACTTCAGTTCTTCTGCCTGTAAATAGTAATAAAGTACAGTTAACACTGTTATCAGGAAGCTAATCCCTGCTCAAACTTCCTTGCACAGGTTCTGTTTTTTGTTCAGTTCCTGAATTAGCCACAGTGACCCACCTGTCAAAACCCCCCTGAAACACAGCAGTTCAAGCTTTTCATACACACATGCTGTTGTGTAATGTTACCTCATGCCTTTCTATGTTGAAACAATACCTGCTGGTCACCTTACTGTAAAATCCCACAGAGACCAAGCAGTCTGGTTGGTTCCCTTTCCTTTCACTGTTCAGGATGAGGCTTCAAAGGTTGCACGGTTGCTTCCAGGCTCACTGATAACAAGCCACATTGATCTAAAATATAAATAGCAGCGTACTGTAAATAGGACATTGGAGGTGACCAGTATAATCTGTGTCACAGCGACCTGTACCTTACCTCGGAGTAGTTTTATTTGTGACATAGAGGCATGAATCTTATCAAAAGAAACACGCATCCTGTCACTTATTTTTCCTTTAACAGTAAGACTACAACTTGGCCCAATCCAGTGGGTTCCATGGGTGGACACTGCGCACTTGAACACTGAAAGCTGATCAGAGACAACTGGAGCCGGTGAAGTGCTTTTTGTGTGACATTAGGACAAAGATTATACACACAAGTGATCTGTTGGGGCACATACTTATCAGCTTTTTGTTTAACGTTATTTCAACAGAATTTCCTGTCTTGTTAGAAAAACAAACAATTCCACTGCATTGTGTAGGCTGAAGCTTCTGCAGAACAGTACCTTCAGCTTGTGTCGCTTGGTTGTGTGAGCAAGTTTGTGGGTGGCATGTTTGAAGAAGATGATGACAATGATAGCTATAATGGCTGTTGTATGTATCCCTGTTTAGATGAACTTAGGGGATGATTTGAGCAGTTATCACTAAACAACTGCTTTCTTCTCCCTTAAATGTTGTTTAGATTCATCTAGGGTCTGAGACAGAGCTGCAGGGTAATGGTAGGGTTTAGCCATGGTGAGACATGACTACACACCGTTACACTGGATGTGTGTGTTCTGCCTGTTTGCCCTCACATGTTTGGGTCTCTTAGTGTGCAAACTGTTGTTTGTTTGGAAGTGTGACTTGTAGCTGCCCCACAGAAAATGGAAAATGTTGGTAATTAATGTTTCACAACTTCAAGGTACTGTCATGCCATTCCTTTTGGATTCAGGTGTCAGTTGTCAACAATGTAAAGAGCTCTCACCTTAATAAAAGACATCACACAGATTTTTTATCCATTGCAGCGAAAGTTTGGTATTAAGATCATTGTAAACAATAGCTCTCAAAGTATTTTGTCAGTCCTATTTACAACTGACCTTTCTGTCAAATTCTCCTTTTGTTCATTCAAGTGTCTCACATCATTTCCCCATTGTTTCCAGTGGAACTCTGTCCTTTTCTGTGCCTACAGCAGTGGGGGCAACAAATGAGTTATTGTTTTATATAAGTCTTCAGGCCTCTGCTGGAAAACTTTGTGGAAGTATGATTTTTTTTCATGCAGATGTTATGAAAAATGGCAGCAACATTAAGGAGGGCTGCCTGTTCAGCTAATGGGCCTCGCACATAGCCAGGGTATTATTTTCAAGGGCGTGTCAGATAGCTGTCTAAAGACATCTGTATTTTAGTGTTTCTTCAAACACTGGGACAAGAATGAATACAGAGTGTGGTGTGTGTGTGTGTGTGTCCTAAGCCAACCAATGGACTTTTAGGGGTATGTGTAAGCAATGATGTGATATACCACAACTCACAAGTATAATCACAGTCATATAGTAGAATTAAAGATATGTGAGTAACCTAACTATTATAATGTTGCAATGCTTATATTGAGAAGTGCTGAAGGAACTGATATGCTTCCACATGGTTTTCCTCAACTACTAACGATGGTCTGAGCAGAAAGGCAAAGAAAAATTCTCCCCTACAGAGCCTTATTGGGGAAATAAAAAATAATGAGAAAATGATCCTGTTTGTACGATCTGAAGTAATATCTAAAAAGAACTGTACTTCTTTTAAAAGTACGAATGTGTTTTAAAGTTCATTTCTTTGGTCTAGTATCTTGCAAAAAAAGTGCACAGAGAGACATTTTGTCATGTTCCATGTTCCTGTGGCTCATTGACTTGAGTGTGCCAAGCACAACATGACAAGTAATGTCAGACAGTTACAAAGTGCCTATTGTAATTTTTCCTCTTAAAGGAAATTGAACTATTTAAAACAATAAACCTGGTGCCTCTCTTCCCATAATTTTGGGTCTAAATTATTGCAACAACAATTGTAGAAGGGCAGGCGTCCACATGGTTTTGTTCCTGACAGGCTCTTATTATCTGTGAGTGTTTTTGATGTTATCCTGCCTTGCTTTTAAGTATACCATCCAGCCATCCATCCATTTTCAATTCAGGGTTGCAGAGTGGCTGTCCTAGAAGTTTATTTTTGAAGAAACAATAACTGTAAAGTAACTACCAAGTATTCAGCTACGGTATGGATACTATTTATTTATACACACAACATGTGCACACACACACACACACACACACACACACACACAAAGCAGAATTTCGAAACAGACAGCCCTCCTCTGGCAGCGTTCCTCTTTGTCCTTTCTGTTTTAAGCACCACCTACCAGATAAGTACAGGTATATGCATGCTCTTCATACAAGCTAAAAATGAGTCAGTATTGACTTTTGGCTTAACCAATTCCACCCCTGAGTCTTACCTTCGTACAAGGAATATCCTCTGCACAAGTTACTCACCTCACCTGGTCTGAAGGTAACTGTGAAGTTTCCCAGCATGGTCTAGACTTTCTAAAGCCATAAAAGTCTAGGTCCATCTTGATTCTAATGAGTTACACACTATTACATATTATATCTTGTAATATTTTTTTTAATTAGAGCAAAATATGCCTGCTATACTTACATGATTTTGCATTCAAATATTACAGAAGAGAAAGCAACTAATAGCGATTAATTAGTTAAAGGCTGGTTACCACACAAATCTTTATTCAGTTAGAAACAGACCACAAAAAACAAACAAACAAACAAAAAAAAGAAACAGACCAGTGAGGATCTAATCAGGAAAATCCTGCTAGGTGTTCATTAGTACCTCGATTCAGGACTTTATAGTAGATGATTAAAATAACCACCTAGGAGATACTATATTATCAAGTAATTAGGTAGTGATTAGTTCATGATTATCTGTAAATTGATTGCACTTCTTTATGAGCTGTTTCTTAACTTTACACTAAACACTGAGAGGCACAGAACTGTAACTATTCATTCATTACTAGTAACTCCAACAGTAGCCAGTCTTTTTATGCCACATCAAGGAGTAAAGCATCATTCTTTATTCCTTCAGGATTACTTCTCTGACACATGCAAATGCAGATACACACAGAACAACATTAAACAGATTTAACGAAGACACACTGGCCTCTCATTCCTACAGTCACACTGTGAGTTTTCATGAGCTGCGCTTGCCGACTTGTTTAAGCAACTGCTCCTACTTTACCACAGTTACAAAAGCGCTCCCTGTTTATAGTGATGGCATTCTCTGGGATAACTGTTAGCATTTCGCAGCAGAGTAATACAGAATGCAGGTCTTCGACTGGGAACTCTATTTTCCTTTCTCCTGCCCTGTTTGTTCACTTGCTGGCGGCAAGATTGAGTTTTGCGTCCTTGTGGAAAGTTGGGGAGGGGGCTCTGTTGTCCTGACGACCCTGGTGGGAAAGCTAGGTTGTTTGTTGAGAGTGAATGAATTGAGGGAGGTGAGTGAAGAGGGACTAAGCAGGATGGGAAGGGACTGCAAATGATTGAGGTAAAATAAAAAAATAAAATAAAATAAAGGACAGTATGTGAGAGGAAGGAGCAAGAGCAGATGGTAGATCAGCCCTGCAGGGTGGTCTGGTTGAGAGTTTTTTGAAAAGCAGAGCCATCAAATTATAAAACTTAAAGAGGCAATAGAGTGGACAAAAGATAAGAGGACAGGTGGAGGGGTGAAGAGCAATGAGAATAAGATCAAAGCATTAAGAGAAGATACAGAGAGGATGGGCTAAATGAGCTCCAAGTGGGTATTTAATACTTGAGAGTTTGCTTTGTTTAACTGAAGGAAATGCTTGAAGATGAGATGCCATCATGTTTTCAACGGGCCTGTAATAACTGTAATGTAGAGAAGGGAGGATGCTTACATGTGTGTGTTGTGTATGTGTGTGCTTGTGTGGTGGTGTTGGACAGTATGGGCAGGAAATGCCAGAGTGATCCCAGTGGACCATGATTTTAGAAGATATTTCCCTCTCCTCTCCTCTCCTCTCCGAATAAACTATATACCTTCCAGAGTCATAACAATTTACCCCATATAGACTCGCAACAACTTGAAGTATTACTTTCATCAAATCTCTTCCCTCTATTAACCACATACTCCAACTGCCCCCTTGGAAACCTCCAATACATTTTGACTGCTTCCCATTGTGCGCCATTGTTGAAAGTGCCCTTCTTAACCTACCTATTTACACTTTTGTGTATCCCCTAGTGCTTTTCATCGTTTTCCTCAGTGTGAACCCATCTCTGAGTGTCTCTTCTCCAAGCAGAATATAACTCTCCACTGTGTGGCCCTGTCACTCTTTAAGCTCCCACCGTCACGACACTGAGCTTCTTGTATCCATCTTTTATTGTTTTTAGCTTAAGTACTGCTGTGTTGTTGAGTAAAAAAACAAGTATGGAGGGAGTTATATGAAGTTATATTCAAATAGTAATATAACTTAAAATAGTATTTGTTTATCTCCACTCTAGACTGTTTCCTTCCTGCTGAATCGATGCATGCCATTTGGCTTTGGGAAAAGCTACCATGTTTCTGTGAATCTCTTTAAAACCTGATCGGTTGAGCTGCTTCAGGTTGCGTTCTCTGCCAGTGTGACGTGCACTATCGCGTGATGGTAGTAAATTTTGTTCTCATATTCTACTGGAACAGTTGCACAACTAAGCTACCTACTTTTCTTTAAAGCTTGGGTTGTACTACACACAGAGGTGTGCAGCCTCTGCTTGCACGGTAACTGGTTAATGCTATCTGTAGATTAACTGAAGGCTGTAACGTGAAACCAGGTGATGATCGCTTGAGTTTATGGTGCTCACTGCTGGCCGCCTGTGTCATTTTGTAGTGTTAGTGTTAATCTTGTGTTTTGTCTGCAAGATTTGTTGCAAGATTGCTGTTTCAAGACCTTGATTGACATTTACTACACGGCAGCATAATATTTGTCTATATTGGTCTCTTTGTCCGTCCCCCCGATATTTTCCATTTGCCTCAGCAACAGGGAGGGCTGTTTTTTTTTCTCACTGGTCTTTGGCAGTGATTTAATTACTTATTTGTTTAGTTTGTCGTTTTCTAAACTTCTCTGGCTCCGCGTTTTGCTGAGAACAGATTTTTTTTGCCCCCTCCCCTCCTCCTTGCAGCATTCCATTCAGTCTCTCCCTCACCCCCTCTGCCTGATATTGTATGCAATCTGTTGTTTGTTCGCCAAAGATTTTACATTATGTTTAGCTACACTTGTAGTCCTTTCTTATAAATTTTCTGTCCATCGCCTCTGTCATTTCTCTTGGGATTTACCATATTCTCTAGGCCAAATAGCTTTAGTGGTCTGTAATAGTCTCCAGGGGAGTCTGATTTGTTCTCCACCCTGTCAAGTATTATACAGATCAGTCAGCGTTACTCACAGGGTGGATCTGAGAAGCTCTTATGGGTCATACAGGCGAGTGTTTATGCTTCAAAATTGCACTGCTGTCCTTGAAAGGGGAGGAAACACGATGCGTCTTTAGTATGAGCATTACCCTACCAGAAATGCAAAACAGTGTAAGTGATATTTGCTTAAGGTGAAAAACTACAGGCTTCTTTGTGCCGCCTAAGCAATGCCTGCATGAAGAAATCACAATATTTAAGAAAAGAAGATGCAAGCATGAAAATGTGACCTTGTCCTCTCTGTAGCCAAACTGATAAAGTTTTTTGAAGTATTTCAGCCACTCTAAGTGAACAGTGGTCTTTGCAGTAATAAGCTCTGGAGTTGTGCAGGTTTATTGGTAGCTTTCAGTGAGACCTTTAAAATGTTTTCAACAAGCAGAAAATAAAAACCATTGGCAGTAAATGATCATCAAACATTCAGTGACCCCTTGTCTCATTTTAATTTGGGGCGTTGCATATCCCGGAAGAGAGCAGTCATTACAGGATAAAGATTCGTAATCACTGAGAAAAAACTTTGCATTGATTTGCAGTGACCCATTCCTTGCTAATAACATGCACCACATGACACAACAAAACCACTGGATGTGCTCATTGCAGAGGTCAAGATTTTCTGTTTATTTTTCATATATCATTTGCTTTGAGGCAATGCTTCCCATGGGACAGTTGTTTAATTTCATAAATTCAGCATGAGAGATGGTTTATGATACAGTGTATTTCACAGCTTCACATTAAACTGAATTGGTAGAGCAAAAGGCAGCACTTGCTTCTATTTGCTGTCAATATGGTAGGATTATTGCAAGCAGCTGAATAGATTTTTCTTTGCAGTTTATCACTAATTAGTTAATTATCACTAATGTTGTGCATTGTTTTAGTAGGTTGTATAGTTTTCATTGTTAAACTGGAAAATGCTGTGGGTTTTGTGCTAAAACATTAAAGGCTTTTTGCTTCACAGTACATCCTAGAAAGGTATTTTTTTTCCTTTTAGGTGTATTTTTTTCCTGTATGTGACGTGTGTATCCACTATGGCATCTGATCTGCTTGACTAGGATTAAAAAAAATGCTGCTGATTGGGACTTGGGCATGGTTTTATTATTAGGTCAAAAGTCTTGGCAAGACATCACCATCACATCATAGCCAAAATTTCTGCCAGAAATTTAGACTGGGCCTCTTCAGAGCCAGCTTTACGTCTGACACAGTAGTATACTCGTAATAGACCAGACATTATATGCTGCTCTAGAGTCTGACAACATATGTTTCATGATGACAGTATGGTTTCAGTTACTCTCACACATAGCTATACACTTCTCTTTGTATTTGGCAGTACTTCAATCTGATCTCATTTGGAAAGGTATAGTTAAGAATTCGCTTCATCAGAAATGACAGCAGCAGGATATTACACCCTACCTAATAAACCACAGAACTGCTAGAGGCTACCTGGCTTGTTGAAATAAGATTGCACCCCCATCATTACACAAACCTTTTTTTGTGTTTTTTGTCAGCTTTTTTGCCTCTTGGCTTCATCAGCGCATCAACATTATGTTGCAATGGCTGTGCAAAAGTCTTGAGTATTTTTCTTCCAAGGAACCAGACTTCCTTGTAATTTTTAAAGTGGCCTTGAGCAATAGTTCTCCAGGTTTTCTGAAGGTCTTTCAGAGTTTTTCTTTGGACATTTTGTTTGGCTGCTTTCCCACTCATTTTCAGTGCAGCATTGTACTTGACAATTTTCACAGGAGTCTTTTGTTTGTTAAATCACTACGGAAAAATGGGGAAAAAAAGAGGCAGTGGTTTGTCTCTTCTCTTAGTTGAATCATGGCATGAAAATGCCAAAGATAAGAAAGTTTGACAAACATAAAATAATAATTTTGCACCACTAAGGTGATTTCCAAAGAGCTGTTAGCTGAAAACTTGCCATATTCTGGCATGGTGTGCATGATCTCCTTTAAAAAAAATAGGAAAGGTTGACAAATGGAGTACAAAAAAAAAATTAAAGTTTACCTACAGCAGATGAACAGTATTGGAAAATCATATCCTTAAAAAACATGAAAGAAATTCAGTAAATACCTGACACAGCAACTGAGAAATGCATCCGGTGTTTCAGTTGATCAATATACTGTTCACTTCAGCCTCATCAGAAATGGTGTTTGTCGAAGGCTGGTTGAGGTCTGCCAAATTACACAAGAAAAGATGGAAAATTAGTGGCAGCAGATCTTATAGAGTGATGAAATTTGAAGTTTTTGGTTTAAAAGCTGTCACTGTTTAACAGGTTCAACAGTGAGTGTCTGCAGCCATCTTTAAAACACACACAGTGGAAGCGCTGTCATAGTTTCAGGCTTCATTTGAGTCAGTAGTGTTGGGGATCTTGTCAAAATTGATGAAATTATGAATGTAGTAAAGTACGATCAGATTTGGATCCACCATACAATATCATCTGGAAAACATCAGGCTGGCAACAGCTTTATTTTTCAGAATGACAACGAAGCAGTTAAAGCATACCTGGGAAAAAAAACAGAATAGCTCACAACAACACTATTGGACATGAATTGGCCTCTTCAGAGACCGGACCACAACATTGTTGAAGCAGTGCAGGATCAGCTTGACAGTGAACAGAACAAAAGGCAGCCAACATCCAAAGAACAGCTTTGAATGTCCTCCAAGAAGCCTGGAGGTCTATCCCTGAAGACTACTTAAAGCTCATTAGACTTGTACAAATGTTTTTGCTTTATATACTATATTTCCAAGTATGTTTGAACGTGTCAATAAATCGCTCCTATTTCCCTTTCTTTCTTTTTTTTTTAGCAAACTATAAAAAGAAGCATGACTCAAGTCTTCCACAAAGTGCTGCACATTCAAATATCTGTATTAAATTCATGTTATGATTATTACTCCAGTTTAGTTTTAACTTCTGAGATATGCTGCATCATCCAATACTGCGTTGCGTTCTAGCTCCTACGTGATCACTGGAGCTAATTGCACTCGCCCAAGACAATTCTTGTTATTCCAACAAATGCACTAAAGAGTCTCTGGGTCTTTTTTTTTTAACAGAGCTGCACAGAGCAGGTAAGGAGGGCAGGACATTAGACACAGGAACGGCAAAGAGAATCAATATTCAAAATAAAACACCTCACGCAGACTACACGCTTTTATCCAAAATGCTCATTTAAACTGTATGAAGGACAAGACAAAATAGCATTAGAGACATCAGATTACACAGACACAAAGCAGGTATATTTTAGGGGGTTAGTCTTTAGTGACATGTTTCAGTCCCCTACTGTTAAACAGCTCCAATTAAAGGACCTTGCTGATTGGTTTGAAAGGATTACAGTAATTTTCTGTAGGCTGCCTGACTCCATAAGTATGAGGACCAAGACTTTTCTCTTCTCATTTCCTTTGCAACATTTATTTTTATCTTACCTCTCTTTCAAAATACACTGAATACACTCAGTCACCTTCACTCTTTCTGACACTTTTTCTCGGAATGAATCTGGGTCATCTGGAGATTTAAGTGCTTTAAGTTCATATAAACACCATGACTCAGCAACATTTTTTAAATGCATGTTATATCACTTAATGAGGGACTAATGCGAAACTAGGTACTCTAGACTGTACGTAAAGTAGTGGAGCTTCTGATAAAGCTGTTTTCATTGACATACTGTATGCACACACCTGTACAACTTAATTGAACGTATGTATGCTCTCTGTGCCTCTTTGGGTTAGCATGCAACATTTTTCACTCAGGATACATCACCTCAGAGCACACCATACCAGTCTGTAGGCCTCTACAAGCCAGACAAATACTTGGCTTTATTCTGTTACTTCCTCTCTCTTAGTCAGATTTCCTGAACCCCTTCCCATAAACCTCCATGTGTCTCTGCAGTGCAGACGGAAGAATGTGTGCACCACTGGGGTCGCTGTGTGGTCACTATATGAGTATCAAGTCTGACTAGACTTATTATGCCCATGTTTGGAGAGAGGAAATGAGCGCCGTGTGCTGTGGGGACGTCTCCAAGCTCCCCACTCTGGTGCAGACGAAGTGGTAGACTGAGAGACAAGCTAAAAATAGAACTGGAAGGCCAGGTCATCTTTGAGCCAAAAGTAAGGAATTGTGGAGCTGAGAGGAGCAGGAGAAGTATATGTGATGTAAAATGAAAAGACATCATCCATAAAGAGGCATTTAAATTGTAGGTACAGTAGATAGGTAATTAAAAGAAAAGTCTGAAATAAATTAGAGCAGAATTTAAGTATTAAAAAGACTTGACTTAAGTAATTATAAATTTGCCAATGAGCCTTACCTGGGAGTTGCTGGTGTTTGTGTGTGGTACATTGAGGAGAGAAAGGGGCACAAAGTAATGATTGATGGAGAGCTTAATCTTTGTGAATCCTCCCAGCATTTCATCTGTTTTCTCATATCTTATTCTTCATACCCAGTTTATCAACAGTGTGCAAAATAAAAAAAAAAATCCCTCTCATATCTCGACGAAGGAATAAATGACCTATGAGCTCACAAGAACCCGCTGTCAGAAAGGCACAGAGGGAGAAAAATGAGGCTGAGATATTGCTTCAGTTTGTGAAAGAGGTGTTTAAGATTTAAAATAGGAGGAATAATACAGAGTTGTTAGAGGTGAAGGTCAGAATAATGAATTTAAAGTGGTAAAGATGGTTACACATCAACAGAATAAATAGAGTGAGGATGAATGGCGAAGTTAAATAAAAAATATGAAAAATAGTCGTTGATTCTGGGGCCCATAAATATATTCTCATAGGTTTATTTTGTACTTCTTCATTGTATGATAAAGGACTAGCACAATGATATGCATTCCCTGAAAACGTTTTTAAAAATGAATAGAAGCAAAAACAATCAAAGAATATCTCTTCAGAATCTACAGCACAGGAGAAATGTGTATGCTGTGTTCAAGTGTTTCCTGTGTAATACAGCACTCTGTTGTTGCAGAGTTTAGCCTGGTGAGGGGAGAGCATAGCTACGCAATCATCTGCTCCTGTGATGTTGATCTTGAAATGGTAGAGCTTAGCATGTTTGGAGGTATTACAGGGGCGCTGGTAGGCCAAAACAAACCTTCTCTATTGTTACTGGCTCAGGCTTACAGTACACTGTGTGCATGTGCCTGTGTTTCTAGACTGCCATTTCTTTAAATAGTTTGAAAACAGATGTTTATTTGTTGAGTTACTGGATGTGGCTATGATTCTGAGATTTCATTTCCTGCTGTTAATTACTTTAAAGAGTTGATGTTTCAGATTATGACATCATTGCTCTAGTCTTTTCTTTTCTTGTTCTCACTCTCTCCCACTTTGCACTCCATTGCCCTTCATGATGGCCTCTTTCCCTCCCTTTCACATGTCTCTTCTCTTCTCTTCTCTTCTCTTCTCTTCTCTTCTCTTCTCTTCTCTTCTCTTCTCTTCTCTTCCTCTGAGGTCATAGCTGGCTTGGTTTGGAAGTGGGCTGGAGTACAGACATAAGAGCGTCTGTTTTTCTCATCAGTCAGTCAGTCAGTCAGTCAGTATATGTGTGCGTGCATGTGTTTGTGTGTGTGCCAAGTTGGTGAGGGGGTAGGGGTGTGCTTTATTAATTAAGGGAACAACTTCACCGCTTTTGAAACTTTTAATACTACATTAAAATACCTGATCAAGTGATGCAGACAAAAATGGGCATATGGAAGGTATCTTAATTTCATATGATGTAATATTGCACACCTCGGCTCAGCTAGTGAAGTGAGACTCCAAAACTACTTTGGTCTTATTGTCAAGGACACCTTTCCAGGATAGACACTTATAAAAGCCTTCACCTTGTGTTTGGGAAACAGCATGCTCACTAAATAAAACTACTGATATTTCCATGCAATCATTTAGTGGTTTAATGTGTAAGGTTTTGACACGACAGCTATATGTAGGGCTCACTGAGGTTTTCCTTTGATAGTAACCCATTTGTGTTGAGTCAGTAGAACATTTGTTGTCTCCTTGCTCAAAGAAGACACTGTGTCATCTGTTTCTGACTGTAGTTTGTGTCTTTCTCAAAACTGTATCGATAGATGGATAGATACAAAAGGTTGTCTTTATTTGTTGTGTTTGATTTTGTAATACTGCTTCACTAAATTCAGATTAGGTAAAGATTTGGGGAGAAAGCTGATGAAAAATAGGATCTTTGCAAAGTCCATCTTAGTGAAAGCTGTGGTATAACAAAGAGTGTCCCTCAGCTCAGTGTTACCTCGTGAGCAAGCCTGTGGGTGGAAAATTTGCACATGCAATTAAGACTCCTTCACAGTCACATTGACTTTTGACCTTGACAGCTTGGGAATGGCAACCTTTAGGAATGTTAGAAGACCAAGGATCAGTGAATGTGGTTTGGTGACTTGTTAAGACTAATGAGAGAGCAGCGTTGTTGTTGCTGCAGTTTTTGTGGCTAATCTAATCCTGAAAGAACATAAGTAAGTGCTCGAGGTGATGCAGAGCTCGTGCTGGCGAGCTGGGGGAGAAAGTTGCATTATATTCTTATGCAATCTGATTTCAAATACTTGCACAGTGATATCATAGATATTAAACAAACATTTGCCAACATTACAAAAACAATAAAAAACAAAAATGAAAGCGCAGCAGCAACATGCCTCCTCACACGCTCGGCCAGCTTGCAACTTGCTCAGTAGGTTGCACAGTATGGTTATTGTGTCCTCAGCGCACACACATACTGACTGACTTTTGACTGAAGCTTTTTGTTTTTCTGAGAGAAAGAACAAAGGCAGACTTGTTGTATCAGGAAAAAATAACAGTGAATGAGAAATGCTAACTGAGTTATTTGGCACCATTGTCAACCCATATACCAAACAGCTGTTTTTGTACACTTTTGTATAGTCAACTGAAACATTTTAAACTGATACTGATGGTGCTTTTCTGACTCCTGACACACACACACACACACACACACACACACACACACACACACACACACACACAGGCCATTCACCTTTGGTCCTTTGTAATCGTTGGTTGTGCCCTTTTGCAATCCAGCTCCAGATGTTATTCTCTGGACTCCAGGAGTCCTACAGAGAAACCTTTACACAGGCCCACAGTCAGACACATGTGCACACAGACGGGCACATGCGGCCTTTTAAAGATTTGACAGTTTCTCTCTCTGCAGGCCGCATTGTTAAGCAACTGACTCTAACGTACACATTTACACAGATGCGCTTCTAACACGCAAAAGTATTGAGATTATTTAGGAAACTCATCTTCTCAAATAGCATATGGGTGTCATTTGGGGTTCAGATCCAGTACATACATCCAGTACAAAATGAACTTGCCTTAAGGTTTATTTCTTTTTTTTGGTTCTTGAAGTCACACATTTTCCTCTTGCAGCAAACCACATATAAGCACTTTATTGTATGTATTCATCTTAAATCAGTCACCAAGCTCTTAATTGAGCCGTTGTTTATCAGTGGCCACTGTTGCCACAGCAACAGTCGACTTACTGAAGGGTGCAGTGGGGCAGGTTTTCACCTGCAAAACGCTTAACAAGAGAAAAAAAAAAGCCCCATAGGTGTGCCACAGTGCATTTATTTCACAATCAGGAGTTGTCCATCGATGAGGAAAATGCTGTGAATGCAGCTTATTGTGTTACAATGAGCTGCACTGTTTTATCTCTGTGCTGTAAGGGTCTTTGGTGAACAAGAGCAGGAAGGGAGACAGAACAAAGTGAGTGAGCACGTGTGTCACAGTTGAAAAGAATTTATTTTTGTCGGTGTAATAGTGCTTCTGCGCAGCAAGGAAGCTTGTTGTTTTTCAGACAAAGCACTGTTATGCGCAGGAAAACATTTGGCTCTGGGCTTGCATACACAGAAATCACGCTATTGTTTTTGCATCTTGACCTGTGTGCATTTGTATGTTCACAGGGCATTATTTGCATATGATGGAGTCACAAACAACCTCAAACTGGCTGACTCAGGAGGTAAAGTGGACTCTCATTTTTATCATTTACCTTCCTAAGACCACAAAAAAGCTTGTTTGCTCCCCCGCTTGGGCTTGAAAGAAGTTGATATATAAAAAGAAAGTGCAGCGAATTTGCACATCAATATCCCTTTGTTCCCTCACCCTACATCTGTCTCTTTCCTAACAGCGGGC
>VVHJ01008434.1:12731-25888 GCA_015107715.1 Tylochromis polylepis | reverse complement strand
TTTTAGGACCGGAGATAAATTTAGAGCTGAAGACCAAAAAGAAAAATCTGATACAATCGGATGTAGACATCAAACCTACTGGTTTCTAAACTTTTGTAGCAGTAAAAATGTGTTAGCCACCGCCATGTTTGATTTTTGGAAGCAAAAGTGATGTGTTTGGATGGAGTGCTAGCTTATCAGCTAATGCTAGCTAGTTTGGTGAGCAAGCTGGATGTAAGCGTGTAATGCACAGACAGATATCGGCTTATTAGTGCTTCTTATTAGTGCATCAAAACTGAGGCGTGGACTTCTTGGATGGTCTTTTCTCATTTTTACGCTCCAGTGTTTCCTTCACATACCTTTAGTTGGTTAGCCCAGGTATGTTAACAGCTGCTCATTTGGAATATTTACCTGTAGATAATGTGTATATAATCCCTTTTCTCTTATGAGCTGCATGGCCACTCTAACTAGAACCTGCAGCAGCCAGAGGACTTGTTAATGTGTCTCTCCAATTATTCACGAACAAGACCATGAGTTCCCACTGCTTCGGTACATATCACATTAATTTATTTACTAAATCATATCTATGTACATCTGTTGAAAACAATGAAATCCCAACCCATTTGCTACCATTATATATTTTTTTCTTATGTACAAGCTAAAATTTCCAGGATTTCAAGCTCTCAGTGACTCGTTGCTTTAATTTTCTTATGGTGACATAATTAGCAATGCTAATGAGAGAAAGCGACGGTTTCAGGAGTGCTGGGGGAAATTGATTCAGCATCCAGACAAAGCAGATGTGACACTCTTTAAAAACGTATAAATCATTTTATGATTCTACAAATTTGATGTCAATGACATGAAATCATTCTATCGATCTGTATCAGACTCATATGGGGATATGCACCTTAATTGCTTTTATTACTGATTTAAAAACCTGAATAATTTACAAGCTGGTGTAACTAAATATTTAGATTCACGGTTTATTCTAGCACCTGATATTAGCGATGTTCGGTCAGAGCTTTATTTGTTCTAAATCGTTGCTCTAAATCTCTGCTGCACCAACGTGGATCCCTGTTGATAATTACCAGTTTATGGGAACATCAATTGCCATTCACATGAAAAACAATCCATAGTGCCTTTGACCCTTTGAGCGGTTTAGTGGATCTCTGAGCTGTATATTGTTCTCGATACAGTTTCTATGGGACTTGTGCTACCTCTGTACAGTGTATCCAATGACCTCAGAGACATAGAAAGAGAGAGACAACACTCAAAGCTAAGGAAGTGAAATTATTGGTGTCAAAAGTATAACTTGCAGGAGAGGAAAAACTTATTTGGGACAAAGTCACCCAATTTAGCTGACGAAAGGTGAGACTTCTAAAATTCTAAAATAATTTTGGTGGTACCGACAGTTAAGAGCAAGTCGAGTGGTATTAGCTGGGTTGTTTTTTGCAACAGGTGGTAGGTAGGGGCAAGGTGGGTGGATTTTATGGGTGTTTGGGGGTACTCACTGTTACTTACTTGAACGGCTTCTCTCCTGTGTGTGTGCGGATGTGGTTGTTGAGCGTTGTGGCGCCGGCGAAGGCCCGGCCGCAGTATCCGCATTTGAAAGGTCGGTCGCTGGAGTGCGTCACTACATGGTTCCTCAACTCTGATGGCTGCGAGAAGGACTGGGAGCAGTGGCCACACTGGTATGGTCTGAGAAGGACAAAGAGCGTCAGATGAAAGAGTGAAGAGAGCAAAAGGAGGTGTGTGCGTGTGCGAATGGATTAAATATTCTCCCTCCAGGTGTCTGAGGACGAGGTTTTGTGTACAGAAGATTTAATAATTAATAAGTATAATAAAACAAGTGTAAAGGAAACTTTTCCACTTGTTATATAAGATATATATAAAAGATAACAGCATACTATGTGGTTTTTTTGTTTTAATGTTCCTGAAATGAAAGGCACTGCCTTAAATTCGCATCCTTTCTAACAGTCAGCAGGGGGCACCAACTGTAGTTGCAAAAAGAAGACTACTACTACTGCTCACTTTATCGGAAATTAATTTAGAATATTATAAAAAAGTTGTAAACAGTGAGATTTTAAACTAGTGATTGAGGTGAGGTCATAGAGCATGTAAACTGAAGCTTCATTTTCTCATAGACTTCTATACATTCACATCTTCTTCAGCAACCTGAGATGTCTCCCCCTGCTGGCCATGATGTTACTTATCCTTCGGTCTGTTGGTAAGATCATATTTTATTTTGTTAGCTCATTTACTTTGTGACCCTTGTGCTCTATGTATTAATTTACTACAACTTGCCAATTCATCAAAAAATGAACTGCTGCTTCATCTTCCCCATGATGAATCTTCATTTTCATTGGTCGTTCTCCCTTTTCTGTTGTTCTTCCATTATCGCAAAGAAACAATGATGCACAGATGAATTTTTCTGGGCGCTTGTAATCGGAGTGGAGCAACATGAATTAACACAAAATAAAAAGTGGGAGACATGCTGTTTACATACAGAAAAACACGAGCCTGCACACATTACAGCTCACTAAAAAGCAATACGTATGGTCTATAAACACACACAAACGGGGCAGGGGGAAGTCGGACACTGCTCCGGTAACCATGGCAGCCTGACCCTCATCAACAATGCAGGCCTAGATCATGACTGGAGCATTTATCATGGTGTGTGTGTGTGTGTGTGTGTGTGTGTGTGTGAAGAATAGCAGTTACACAGAATGAGATAGAGACAGTAACAGAACAAGAAAAGAAGAGATATATTAGGTTATTGTGTGTGTGTGTGTGTGTGTGTGTGTGTTTGGCCCAAATGGGAGTTCACACTGTGAAGAGAGAATGAGACTGAAACAAACAACCAAACAGAAGCTGTGTGTCTGCTAATAGAGTGTCCTGCTTCCATACAGCAGCCGATCTAATCTCACACTCCTTCCATTCGCTGAGCCGAACTCGCAGCCAGCTGTGAACATTATCGAGGTATTTTGTTTTCACTTACAGGACGCTTCAGCTGTGATCACAGCCTCTGCTCATATCTTCCATCTCCTCTCTTTATTCCCATTATCATTTTCAGGCTCTTACACTGTGTGCAAACCCCTGTTTCCCACATACAGACTTTACTTAGGCAGCCCGCCCAAGCATATATGTTGATGCTTTTCTTTATTATCTTTTTGAGAGGATAATTTACTGCTGCTCAACCCTCTGCTAAACAAACTCACCCCGGCTCTTTTCTTCACGTTTTCCTCACACGCTGACTCGCCGGCCATATTGCTATCTGTGAAGGTTTCTTGATATCACTTAGCTACTTCTTCAGAGAGGATCTCATCGTCCACCTCCCTGATGGTAGCAGTCCCTTGATCGGAGCTGAAAATCTACTAAACTGGAGAGTCAGTCTAACCAGAACACGCAGCAGGTGGAGAACTGCAGCAGCTGATTATATTGGTCCAATATACATTTGTCAGTAAGTATTTGGAAATGACAGTATTTACAGAGCAGAACCTTGTAGCAGTATTATTTCACATGCCTTTTTTTCTTCCACAGTTTGGTTTGCATATTGCTCCAGTTTTATGGACTGCTTGTTAAAAATCACTAAAATTACCGAGTGAGACCTGAAACAAAATCAACCTTAGAGGCACTCCATGGCTTTGACACAGCACCACAGGAGGCTGTGGTGTTAAAGTACAGAGAAAGTCAAGTTAGTGCCGTGTATCAGTCAATGTGTATTGATGAGCAGGGAGCTCTGAAGTGATTAGCTGCCTTGTGTCTTCTGTCAGTCACATTAACGACCTCACGAGTACACCGAGGATCCCGTTTTTAAAGCTGCTTTAAAGACAGGGATCGGGGACGCTCTGGTGATTACCATTGTGCTACAGTCACTCTTTAGCTAAGCATGGATATTATGGCTACTTTTACTCAGTGTAATTGTAATCAGCATTATTATTGCGTTCAAAGGTGGGGCTCCTCTGTGTTTATTTTGCTGGTTCTTCCCATGCTTGTGTGGATTTTCTCCAGGAGCCTGGGAGACATTCAGACCCAGGACACACTCATAAAAGAACCTATCAGAGTTGGAGCCTATCCCAGCTGTCATAGCTGTCTATCACCCCATGAGAGCCAGGGTACACCTTGGACAGGTTGCCAGTCTGTCAAAGGGCTAACAGAGAGATCGGCAACCACATTCACACCTACGGCCAGTTTAAAATCACCAGTTAATCAGGCAATCATGAAACACACTGCGGAAGGATTTGCAGCTCTCTCAGCTGATTTCGCTTACAGAGTTTGGAAATGGATGGATGCATGGACGGTGGTGTCTGTCTTCCCTTTTTTCTCAAATTTAGGCATTAATGAAGTTTATTTTATCCTTTTATGAACCAGGCTTTTATATCTCTATGAGACACACTTTGATTTCTTGTCTCTACCATCTTTATCACTCTGTAGTCCACAAACACCTCATCAGACTTGTAAGTCCATCCATCCATCCTCGACCACTTATCCGGGACAGCAGCCTAAGCAGTGAAGCCCAGACTTCCCTCGCCCCAGCCACCTCTTCCAGCTCATTCAGGGGGCACACCAAGTTTTTCCAAGACAGCTAACAGCTCTATGTTGAGTCCTGGGACTGCCCCTGGGTGGGTCGTCTCCCTGTAGGACATGCCTGAAACACCTCACCTATGAGGAGTCCAGGATGCATGAAAATCAGATGGCTGAACCACCTCAAGTGGCTCCTTTCAGTGGAGGAGCCTCAGCTCTACTCCTAGTCTCTCTCGAGTGACCATGCTCCTTCGTGATATCCCCCTGGTAGGATCCCCAAGGCAAATTGGACCTGGGTGAGGGGGCAGACAAGGAGCAATTTTGACAACCCCTGTGATGACTAAAAAAAAAAAAAAAAATCAAGGGTCCAGTTAACACTGTCCAGACAAGGTCACCAGAGGTAGAGGCTGAAGATGCGAGCCTCTGGTGGCCAGGCCCAACCAAGCTTAGCCTGAAAACCTACATGAATATATAGAAGCTGCCAGGGGGGCTTGACAAGTGTTTAGTCGTGAAGGAAATGGAAAAATTATATAGTTTTTCCTGTTTTTCTTTCCATATGGGTCGCTTGGTTCTGTATTACTTTGTAAGCTGTTAAACTGACAGGATAAACTCCCATGTGCTGCCTGAAAATAAAGTGATTTTCATTCTGAAACTAATAAGACAAAACTCTGACATCAGTTCCTTACAAATGGGTAAATACCCCAGAACTAGAATAAAACAAATAGACCAACATCTTCACCACTCTAATAAATCACAAACGCCCACAATACCCTGAGACGATGTAGAGAGAACACACACACACACACACGCACACAGAGGAAAGTAATAAGAGTAAAATAGTGTAATATAAAATCGAAAAATTCTCACTTGCAGTTTTCCACATAAAAGGCGTCTCGCCGTGGGGGTCGGTTCATTTATCAGCCGGCCGGTCTATAAGTTCACGCCTCAGTGGGCCGCACCACTATTTATTAGGTGGGTTTTCTATGAAGAGCTGCATTGATTGTGAATAGTTTAAGTTGATGAATGTGTGGATATTATTTATTAAGGCAGCAGGCCGGGAGATTAATGCCCGGTTATTGTTTATTACAGGGAGGAGTGGAGGAGGAGGAGGTGAAGCATAAACACCTCTATCATGCACACAAACACACGCGGACACATAGGTGTGTGCATATGCAACCAAAATATGGGCGCAAACAAGCACATGCAAATACGATCGTTTATGCATGAATTACCACACATACTGTATGGTCTGGGTTTTATACCAGAAACGCAGAACTGAGAGTTCTTTAACATGAAACACAGTGACGTACGGATAACACAGAGGGGAAAAGCTTTAGGAAACTTTAGTTTTTAACAAATTTCACTGGTGAATCTGAATGTGACACTGAGCACTGAAATGAAATGTAGATAATATTTCAAAATATCAAGGTTTTACCTGGCTTTTAATGGGTGTGCTGAAAACCAGACTAGGTCTGCATATAGTTAAAACAAGTAGTCTGTGTTTCCACATTTAAAAGAACTCTTTTCCTGTCAGTTCTGCCCATTTCATAATGAGATGTAACTAGCAACCTTCCTGCTCTTGTCCAAAGACAGCTGGAGTAGTTAAGAAAACTGATAGATTGAAAATCCCAATTAACTCCCCAAATAAGTTCCCAGAGGACTGTTACTGAAATGGCACCTGAAATCTGTTTTGAGGGGGAAACAAATTTCAAAGAAATTTTTTACATCTTAGAATAAACCTCATATTTTGATAGAAAAAGAGATTCTAGGCGAAACTGAGAGTCATCCTAAAACCATTTTAAACCCAAAGGTGTACCCAAGTCAAAAAGCATGGGAGGAAAATATTTGCACAAATTAGGGTTGAATTCATCTTTACGACTCAGTGACTCAGGTCATGTTCATATTATCAAATCAAAGCACTAGATGTCAAACATAATGACACATCATCTCCATTTTAGGGATGCTCCTGACGACTAATTTACTATTAAACAGGATTTTTAAAAAGTCTAAAAGTAAGAAAACACTAACAAGAGGAGAACAGAAAGTGGAAAGTGTATCATGGGGTCCACAGCAGCATAACTAAGTGAGGCTCAGGGTCATCTGATCGGGCTCTAACTATAAGCTTTATCACAAAGGAAATCTTAAACGTAGAGAAGGTCTGTCTCCTGAATCAAAACTGGGAGCTGATTCCACAGGACAGGAGCCTGATAGCTGAATCCCTGCCTCCCATTCTACTTTAAGAAACTCTAGAAACCACAAGTAAGCCTGCAGTTTAAAACTGATATGTCTACTGGGATATGCTATCATAATAACACAGACGGAGCCCAATAATTTAGGATTATGTGACAAGAATGATTTTAAATTTGGTAACAAAACACATTTTAAATGTTGCACATGCCTGAGAAGTTCTAGCCAACCTTTATATACAGTCTATGTGCACAGTTGGGCATACTTTTTTCAAATATGAGAAATGTTGGCTTCAATTTTGGCTGGCTAAGTAATATTTTCACCATTTTCATGTTTCAACATTTTAAAAATAGCTTTATAAAGTGTTCATTATCATTTTTCAGAAGCCCAAGCTTATGTGTCAAAAAATAGAGACACACTGGAGAGCATTTGACATTTATGATGAAAAATTACTTATTTTACTGTCAAATTAATTAATTTGGTATTAACTGTTGTAAGAAGTCATTATTTCAGTCTTTTCTTCATCTTTCTTACAGCTGATGTCGTGAATCTCTCCCCGCTTCTCTTTTTATTGCTACAAACGAGGCTGCTCCATTTGGACTGCTGGCTAACTGTATCATGTCTCTCTCGGTGGCCGTTAGCATCAAGTCGTTATTCAGTCCGACTGTGTCGACAGCACAGACAGCCAAATATGTGTAGAATCAACAATGCAACAAGTTAATAAAAACACCAAATGGACAAGCTAATAATGCTTAGTTTGGCTACTCGATGAGAGCAAAATCAGCTGCTGTGTTTTTCACGCTTAGCTTAGCCTGTGCGTGTACGTGAGATCTGTAAAATTAGCCATTTTCAACACGTCCGTGTAATACGGTTCAGGACAATAAACCTCGTGTCAGCTTTCAACACAACATGTGGTAGGAACAACAGAGTCAGAGTCAACATGTCGCTGTGTCCACACCTTTAACACATGAGCTGATGAAAGAGGCAGAGTGTGTGTGAGAGACCCGACTGCATGCCGACCAGACCTCACTACTGAGACTACATGGGAATGAAATGTTCTGGCTCGCATACATGTTTTCATGGCATCGGAGCGAGGTCAGAGGTCAAGAAGGTGAACAGGAGTACGGAAAGTAAGAGCGCTGATCCCTCGCAGACTGCAGAGAAAAAAACATTTACACGGTGTGTGGTGAAGTGGGAACTTCACGCGGTGACAAAAACATCTAAATGACTGCTCTACTGCAAGACAACAGGCAGCAAAATGTCTGTCCATCATATCTCTTGTACAGATTACTGTGAATCAAGGGTCTGTGGGTTAGGGTTTCCCTCGTGACTTCAAAATAAAAGCCTGGGTAAATATAATCATTAAGACTCTAGACAAACTGAGGTTTGCAGTAGCGGTGAAAAATCTTACAGCAACACTATTTAAAAAGTCTATTTTCTAATCTGTTTGTAACATTTTCTTTGTCATTTTTAAAAAATATACAGTTCAATTGATGTTGTAACATCAGCAAACAGTAAACTCCACCGTCAAAGTGGTAAAAATGGCAGTATGTTCAGTGGCCATTTGAGGCTGTCTCCAAAAGGGAGTTCATCAAAAAAAACAACAACAAAAAAACCCCCACAATGCATCATTAGCATTACCAGGGTGCAGCTGGTTTGACTGACAGGTGGATGTTCTGCTCTGACTGTAGGTTTCACCTCTATTAATTGGAGTCACTGAACTGGACCTTTTCACTGCGTCTCTGCTGCTGCTGCCTTTTTGGACTATTTTCAATAGAATTATCTGATAAACACAGTAACAGACTCTCCACGAGGTTTGTGCAGTTTTATAGTTTTATAGTTTGCAGATATGCATTTCTGAGTTGCACCCATACAGTTTCTGGATGCAGACTTGCAAAGTGAGCTCCACAAGCGTTAGCCTGCAAGCTTTATTTATTTATTTTTTACAGAAGGATGAACATATCTGCTTCTAGATTTAATAAAAACAATATTTAATCACTTCAGTACTGACAGCATCACATTCATATTTTTATGTGTTTGGGGGTTAAATCGGTTGCTTGCAGGTGATGTTTTCATTTTCTGAGCTTTTAATTTGATTTAGGACCTCAGTGACTCAGTGAATATGTGTGTGTGTTTATTTGCAGCGTGCAGTGATGCAGAGTGAAGTGTGTCGATTGACCCGCATGGACTCAGTCTAATCCATATGGAGTTATATCTGTGCTGTGAGGACGTCTCCTCTGTCTGCCTCATATGAAGACATTATTCCCTAGGGACCAGCAGCTATAAATCACTGCTCCCGCATCGTCAATACAGAATCAATGGCTCTCTGAACACACATAAAAATATGTATGTATGTGAGTGGAGCACGGACATCCTAGCACAAACAAAATCACCGGAAGACAACCGTGAACGCACACAACTCCTTTTTCTTTCATCCACTGTTTTTTATCCTCCAGCATCCATCTCTTTTTGTTTCTCTCTGTCTTTTCTTTTTTCTTTCAAACCTTTTTGACTGATCTATTAGAGCAGAAAGCTCACATAATGTCCTCTGATCAGCTAGCTGTACTCATCAAACCAACCTCATAAAGAAAACTAAGCACACAGCCAATATTGTGTCATTACAGATAATGCCTTTTGTGTGTTTTGTCTGTTTTTGTGTGTATGGGGTGAGGGGATACTGAACATTGTGTGTATTGTATTTTAAAAGGAAAACATAGTTATTAAGGAGATCTATTGATGGGTCTCAAACAACACTGGACGATCTTACCAATTTACCATTTTCTGTTTGTAATCAGTGCTGGATTCCCCGCCATTGTGATATCTGCAGTAAATGTCAGCTTTGAGTGTGCATTTTGCAACTTTTTTCACTGATGCATTTATGATCACTCCCTGAATGAACAGACCGATTTCATGTAAAAGACTCAGGATGCGACGTGTATGCTTGCTGTGTGTGCGTGCTTGTTTTGTCTCAGCAATAGACAATGAAAGCTTAGAAATCCTACAATCCACTAGCATCAACAAACATGGACAAAAAGCAAGCTAGCTCTATACTGGATATTAAACATAGAAAGTATGAAAGATGGATGCAGCTTTCATGTCTGAAAAGTGCCTTAAACCTGCATACTTTTTAATAGTCACCAGGGGGTCCTAAAGAAAGGGAAAACAGCCAGTTTCAAAGTGCCCAGATAGCGATGGTGAAAATGCTCATCTCTAGGCTTCATAACTGAACTTTACAAACCACTGGGTAACATCAGGGTGGCTATGTCCATCTTTTATACTGTCAGTGATATTAATCAATTGGATCTGGAAGTTGGCATACTGCTGCTGTCTTGGATTGTGAAGTTGGGTTTGGTGGGTCTTCTCCAACTTTCCTTGGAGAAACCCCACCAATTTGATGGGCATTCCAGTTTAAAATTTTGACATGGAAGTCAGGATTTCCAACTTCCGGCTTAGTATTTATGCTAATATTATTAGCCAGAAAAAAGCTAGTTTTATCTGTCTAGGTTTGTGATGCTTTTCTGGCCAAACAGGATTGAGGATATACCTATAGTCAACAACAACAGGGCATTCAATTCAAGCAGGAATTGCAAATCTGACCCTTAACCTAGGTCTTTACAATGGCTAATGTAAGTTAGAGCGCTACCTAGCCTAGACACATTTCAGTCTATCTCATGCAATAAAATACTCTTAAGAAGACGAAGTTGGCTTATTTATCCAGCCTCCCAATGCTGCCAAGGTAACTTAGCTTCTTTATAAAGTAAAGTTACAAACTAACCAAACGTAGCTAGACAGTGTAGCTAAGTTTCAGCTAGCTTTCTAACTAGATCTTACTGTCTAAAAGCTAGCGAATGTCTGAGTGGATATGCTAGTTGATTAGCTTCACTTTGACGAGTTAACATGATACATAAAACTAACTTATGTATATGCCATCATTTGCTTTCTAGTGTTTGCTTTTCAAAGCTAGCTGTAACTTAGCTATACAATATGTAGCTGGCACTAGAAGCTTTGTCACATCCAAGTTAATGCTATTGTCATTATACTGATATTCAGGTAAAGATACACTGGTATTCAACACAGTAATACACGACAGAGCAACTTAATTGTGCAAGGCAGTCTGTTTCATCAATGTTTTTGTCAATGCCAGCTGACTTTGCACAAATGTGAGCAGCAGTTTACTGGCTGCAGTTCAGTTAATGGCCATGGGTTTCGTTTACATGATTGTCTGAGGGTACACTGAGCTCCTTTATTTCTGCTTCGGGTTTCAGAAATGGTGGCTGAAAATGTCTCAGGCCTCTAAGCACTGTAATATGACCACACTACATTAAACAAATAAAAGCGATTACGGATAAGCACATGGGAACATTGGCACATTTTAAACTGGAAAAAGTAAAACCACCTGAGACTTGAGAGTATAAAATTTGCTCCAGTGTGCTCTGCCAGCCCACAGAGCTTTCCTTACTGATAGTAAACAAAATCTACTCGCATGCAGATGCAAAACAAAGTAGGTGTTTATTATAATGGCAAACATGACAGATAAAAATAGACTTTGAAGAAATTTCTACAAGCCCGTCCATCACAGTGATGGATTATTATCCTGCGGCTACACATTGAAAAGAGAAAAAAGCTATTTTTCAACACATCTGTATGTCCAGCAGGGACAACACACATCTGTGTTAGTGTTAAATGCAAATATGTCTTCACTGGTGGGTGATAAATCTCCTAAATGTCAACTGTTTAGTAACACAAAGAAACAGCCTTGTTATAGCCTGTCATGCAAACATTTTGAGTTAATTGTGTTTTGAGAATTTTCTCAGCTCACAGAGCAGCAAGTGAGACCCAGCTGAAAACATGAACAAGTGTGTTGGTTTTAACACTGATAAATCCATTACACTTCTGCAAAACATCTCTGAGCATTGCTACAGCATCATATTCTTCAAGAGACAACTAATTTTTAAATGTGTAACCAGTGACGGTGCAGTCCAGAGGGTTTGTATTTATATTTAATTCACCGAGAAACACTTTCAGCTGTTAATTACCACCACTGGTCCACTCACCTCAACTCTCCCAGTGAGCTTTGGTTTACTCAGCTAAGATAAAGTAGTGCAAGCTATAAGTAATTAACTCCATCATGTGGCCCTCACCATCTAGCATTTTGACCCGTAGCTGATGACACTAATACTTGTTTTGCTTACAACAAGCTGGAGAACCAGCTGCCAAGTTAATTAGTTCTAACCAGAACTGACGCATGTAGAGAACTGGTTTGACGTGCAGAGCAGAACAAGGACTATTTACACCAAGATAGTAGAGGTGGAGTCTGTCCATTGGATGACGAGCTTAGTAGAAAGGTAGCTGATTATTGCTCCATTTTGTATTGTGACAAAGTATATACATGGTATTATTTTATAATAATTATTTATTAAAAATTTGTACTACACAATGTTATTATTGGAAAGAGTTTAATTAGATCATTAGAGAAGGGTAACTGGACAAAACATTCAGCAGAAGCTTAATGCAGTGAAAAGTGACAGATGAAGCTCCAAGAATTAAGGCCAAACACAGGCTGATATATTAATGAAGAATAGTCTACCAGAGTGCTAATAAAAACTCAGTGGCAAGTTATGCTACTTCAGTGTTTCTCAAACTGTGGGGCAGGCCCCACTAATAGGACTTTAAATCATTGCAGATTGGGTTTGGCTGACCAGGGACAAATACAGAGTGAAAGTTGAATTAATGATTTTGTGCGGGGAAATTACAAAAGATTACAAATAGATTGTTGATGCTTTGGTGATCTTTAGTTCACTAAAATTCAACAGTTTTATTTTTGATTGGCAAAAATGTTAGCTATTGGGTGTGTTGGTTGGGTATCCCAGAAAAATGTTGCGTTGTCTGTAAAGTCAGCACATTTATTTCAAAAATATTTGAAATGCTCATGTTTTTACCATTACATTAAAAAATTTTAATTTGTAATCCTAAAAAATGGTAAGACAAAATTACACATTTAGGATTATTTTGGCATTAAGCTAAATGGAGCCACCAAAAAAGGAGGAGCTGGGGATGGAGGTGGGTTGGTGGAGGCTGAATTTTATATTTTAAGTAGGCTATATGAAATGTACCTATAGGATATGTAGACGATTATCAGTGAGTTGGCAGGCAGTTGACCTGGACTGGTATTTTGTATCTAAATGTTTCACATTGAACAACATTAACATCAAATATAATATATAAAATATGTATATAAAATAACAAAATTAAAGCTTTCCAACCTCAAATCGAGTGGGAATTAGGGTTTGCCATGTATACTTGTACATATGATAAATGTGATGATTAAAAATGAAATATTGCTATCATATTTATATTATACAAATGATAATACCATAAATAACAATGTACTTTTTCTTTTGGGATGCATGTCGGTGTAAAACAGACACAACAAATGCTAAAAAAAAAAAAAAAAAAGCTAACTACTT
>VVHJ01008428.1:14943-25642 GCA_015107715.1 Tylochromis polylepis | reverse complement strand
ATGTTTTAAAAAAAAAAAAAAAAAAAAAAAAAAAAAAAAACTCAAAAATTTAAAAATAAACTTTATTACTTTATTTCGAACAAACATTATTTTCCCTGTGCATCCTGGCACATACTGGTAGTTATGATATTATTTATACAGTATTCATTAATGATGGCATATACTCCTCCTGGAGATTAAGATTTGCCACTGTACACCACGATGTTTGGTGCCAGGCTGTAGTGATTAGCAGCAGCGCACTCTCTTCATGATGAGCTCATAGAATAAAGACGCACAATCATCTGAACTTTCATGATCGTGTGCTTACTTTGCCATCAGATATATTTCAGCATGAGCCAAACAAGACGTTCAGTTTACAGGCTCAACAAATACTCTGTATGTGTGTATATGTATTTGGATCACGCCATGCAATAAGAAGCTTAAATGCTAATACAAAGCATCTGACATGTGCGACATCAAAACTCTTCCTTGGTATATCTGCGTAAAGCGAAGCAGTTACAGGTCGTGACTTTCCAAAGACATAAAATATGATCGTGACAAGTCATAAAAACACCTGAGAACGTCCAGGTATGGCCATTTGCCTCACATTCGAACTGCTGAAGTTCATGTAAAGCTCAAAGTAGCAAAAATAAAAACAAGAAGTATCATAAAAATCAACATCAATTCTTTAAATCGCCACATTTTTAAATGTAAAAACACAAGACGGGTTTAGTTTTTAATGACTGAGGATCGGAGCCGTTAAACCCAGTTGTATAAATGTGTCGGTCAGAAAACTCGTGCTGAGATGGTGTGGTTTAAAGAAGTCATACGAAGGAAAGTCTTCTGATTGGCAACAACGATGGATCGTCCGTGATCAAACCGGCGGCCACCATTGGCATAATGGCTGTGAAGATCCTGTCCAGACAGGAGAAGAGAGAAAACGCAGCACATGTAGTTATTGATATGAGAGCACTGATATCTCAAATAACAGGAGTAAGAAAACCATCACAAACAAACTCATCGCTCACAAGCGTCTTATTCCTGATTCACGCTGATCAGCCAGAGGTAAGCTCGGAGGAGGAGACGGAGTAGAGACGATGGAACCGGTGTTCTCCTCGAGCTCATCACTGAAGGACAAGGAGGTGGTTAACGTCAGCTTTTGTATCCGCGCTGAGTCAAATTTTACACCTGTGAAGGAAGTCGTACCTTTTATAGTATGCCAGCTCCTCCTGCAGCAGGAACACCTGAGCTTTGAGTTCATTCTTCTCCTGCAGGACGTCCCGCAGCTCCTGCAGGGTGAAGCGAGGCTTGTCCTTGTCCTCCTCTGGCTCTGCATCGGTCGATCCCTTCTGGATTCAAAACAAGCATTTTTTCTTTTTTTTAATATGTTTGATTTTATTTTTTGTTTATGCTATTTGTATATCTACAGCACTTTGTGACCCCTGGTTTTATTTTAAAGTGCTTTATAAATAAAGGTGGTATGGTATCCTTTCTACTGAGCAGCTTGAAAACACAGATACTATAAAATGAAAGAAGCTGGTTATGTTATTGAAGTGAAACTGGTTTTCTCCAGCTATGTACAACAGAAAAGGGACCAAACAAAGTTTTAACCATGAGTCGCCTTTCTCGTGCATTTAACAAAGAAAGGTCATGTCTGACAGATGTTCATTGCCGTAAGGAAACACTGCATAACAACGTTTGTCTGAATCTGCCTCCACTGAGCTGACTAATGTCTCTGGCATTGTGACGTGAGCATTAAGAATAACATCAGTCCAGTGAGTGTCATGGTGTTATGGCAGATTAGCTAAATAGTGACACTGTTGGAAATGAAGTCTTCATCCAGCTGTGCATCACTTCAGGCATATTTAAATATCCAGTTCTTGATCATTTTCGGCACCAATGAGGCGTAGCTAGTGACGAGAAGTGGAGGAGCTATTTTTACCTTGTCACACCCTTAAAACTCTGGCAATACCAGTATCTTGGCATGACTATGCACACCTCATTGTCCCACAGTAGCATCAACCAACTATAGATCTCTATCTATTTCTGCTGCTTATTTGGGGTCGGGTTGCAGAGGCATCTGCCTAAGCGGGGAAGCCCAGACCACCCTCTTCCCAGTCAACTCCTCCAGCTGATCCAGGGGATACAGAGGCACTTCCAGGCTAGTCGAGGGATGTCATCTCTCCAGCCTGTCCTGGATCGCCTCGAAGCCTCCTCTCAGTAGGACATGCCTGGAACACCTCGCCCACAAGCAATCCTAGCCAGATACCCGAACCACATCAGCTGGCTTCCTTTGACATGGAGGAGTAGCCGATCTTCTCTGAGTCCCTCCCAAATGACAGAACTCCTCACCCTCTCTCTAAGGGAAAGGCCAACCCATTCTGAGGAAGCTCATTTCCGCTGCTTTTATCCACCATCTCATTCTTTCGACCACTGCCCAAAGCTGTGTGACCACAGGTGGGGTGGGGAGTCTCCTAGTTTCACCCCATGCCTTAACTCCAGTCCTTCATGTCCCACCTGCAGTGGCTCTGTGCCCCACCAGTGGGCCCACCCCACAGTTTGAGAACCACTGACCTGAAGTTACAAATGTATCTGATTTAATCTAATGTAAGTAGTGAGACTGAAGATGGTATCAGCTAACAGCTGTGCCTCACTATGATATGGTGATAACGATCGTTTAGTGCAGGGGTCTCCAACTCCAGGCCTCAAGGGCCGGTGTCCTGCAGGTTTTAGATATCACCCTGGGTCAACACACCTGAATCAAATGATTAGTTCATTACCAGGCCTCTGGAGAACTTCAAGACATGTTGAGGAGGTTGTTTAGCCATTTAAATCAGCTGTGTTGGATCAAGGACACATCTAAAACCTGCAGGACACCGGCCCTCGAGGCCTGGAGTTGGAGACCCCTGGTGTAAACAGTCTTATAGCGGCTCTGCTATAACACAACACAGCAGCACTGGCTAAATAGTAAAGTTATACGTGGACATTACCGGTAATAATGCTGTGGAGTTCTCCTCTTCATCTCCTTCTTCCTTGATATCCTCTCCGTTTGCTGACTTTCGGAGAAAGGAAAGACTCTTGTCGCACTCGAAACAGTTCTCCAGGAATTCTGGATCTCCTCCACACTCCACCCACACTGATTTTGGTTTGAAGGAGTTAGAAAGGGCTGCTGCAGCTGCAGACTAGATTTGTGACACAAAACAGCCACTTAGGCACAAAAAAACCCCACACTCACAAATAGTTCTAACATCTGCTAAAGATCAGGTATTTTTTCTTACAGTCATCAGTGGGGATGCAGGTGAGGGAATCTCAGATTTTGACAGAGGCAACTCTTCTATCTCAGAGACTTCTCTCTCTAGCTCCAGCTCCCGCAGCTCTTTTTTCAGCCTGGTGACCTCGAGCCGCAGAGCCCCTGCTTCCTGGTGTTGTGCCTGGGCTGCAGCCTCCAGCTCAGCCCTCTGCTGAATCAGGGTCTTGCCCTGAGCCTCCATCACTCCTATCCTGTGAAGAAGCTCCTGGTTCATCCTTATCAGCCGATGCTGCTGCAGCTGAAACTGAAGTTCAGAGAATTTGCTTCATGAATTCTAATAAAAGAAAGTTGTTGTTTTTTTGTTTTTTTACATTACATATAGTCTTAGATGCAGGTATTATGAATCCTCACCGCCTCGATATCCTCATTTTTTAGCGTCAGCTCATGATCTTTAGCCCGGATTTCATCTCTTTGTTTATCCACCAAGTCTTGAAGTTTCTTCATCACTTGTTTTTCTTTCTCTGACATTCCTGCTGTGATCCAAATAAATAAATAAATGCTCATAGAAGAGTTACATAAGCATTCGAATAAGCACATCAGAATAGGTTTAAAAAAAAACAACAACAAAAACAGAGTGAAATTCTGCACACTGGTAAATTTTGCACTAGAAACTTTTACCAGCATGAAACTGCACAGAACTACAATCACATTTAAGGAGTTACAAAACCACAGGAATATTTTTCAGACTGTCACAGATGCACTGTGTACTGTAAATCCTCCTGTTAAACATCAGTGTCACGGTCGTTTGTTTTAAACAGCAAACGCCTAAAAATATTCAATGACACAATTTCCATGATGGACTTAAAGGACAATGCTTTAAGAAGGTGTATTTCTCATATTTAAATATTAATACACCAAATAAAAGAGTCCAAAAAATTAATAAAAATATTTAGCTTTTCAATTTAAAGTAAAATATGATAGGTTGTTTTCCTAAAACATAGAAACCTTCACAAATGTTTAAAGCCTGATTATTTTTATGCTTGAGAGTCAAGAAAATAAAGCACCATGGATGTATTTGTTTGAAACAGATAAGGTGTCAGTGGGCAGAGGAGTCACGTCATGTAATATCCTGTCATTTGTGTGTTTATAAGCAGTTCATGTGCTGCAGCCCTGACAGGAAGTATAACAGCAGTTCCACACAGAGCTATATTTTAGTCGGATTCAAAAATAGTCTTCTTCACAAGCTCCCGATTGCCCCTCTGCACAGCCTCATTTACAGGGTGACTGTGTGTAACATACGGCAGACCGCTATGAATATGAAACACATTTCAGATTCTCAGCCAAGACTGATCTAATTAAGAGTCAGAGAAGAATTATTACAGTCTTGCAATCTTTTTGTAATAAAATTTAATTTGAGTTTTTATTTTCAGTTCAGTTTAGTTTCAACCAGTTTGCACAGTGGATTTTCTCATGTTGGATGTCCCACTCATCCAATTCAGGGTCACACGGGGGGGGGGTCTGGGCTGGAGCTAATTCTAGCTACCATAGGTCGAGAGCCGGGGTACACCCTGTTTGCCAGGGTTGCCAGCCTGTCGCAGGGCTAAGACAGAGAGACAGGCAACCATTCACACTCACATTCACACCTATGGACAATTGGGAATCATCATTTAACCTATCCCCACTAACTGCATGTCTTTAGATTGTGGGAGGAAGCCGGAATACCCGGTGAGAACCGACACAGACACGGGGAGGAAATTGTCAGATTCTGAATTCGAACCCAGGACCTTCTTGTTGTAAGGAACAATGCTAACCACTCACAGATTTTGGTCCATATTGACATGACAGCATCACACGGATGCTTCAAAATTTGTCAGCTGCACATCAATGATGTAAATCTCCCGTTCCACCGCATCCAAAGGTGTTCTGTTTGACTGAGATGTGGTGACTGTGGAGGCCATTTGAGTACAGTGAACTCATTGTCACCTTCAAGAAACCTGGTTGAGATGATCTGAGCTTTAAGACCTGTCCATAAAGGGATGGATACGGTCAGCAAGAGCACTCAGGTAGGCTGTGGGGTTTAAGTGACCAGGAAACATTTTTCTAATCTTCTGTTGTCCAGTTTTGAGGAGCCTGTGCAACAGTTTCCTGTTCTTAGCTGACAGGAGTGGCACCCAGTGTGGTCTTCTGCTGCTGTTGCTCATCTGCTTCAAGGTTCCTCATGTTGTGCATTCAGAGATGGTCTTCTGCACACCTTGGTTGTAACTAGTGGTTATTTGAGTTACTGCTGCCTTTCTCCCAGCCTGAAGCAGTGTGGTCTTTCTCTTCTGACCTCTGGCATCAACAAGACATTTTCACCCGCTGCTCACTGTATATTTTCTCTGTTTGAACAATTCTCTGTAAACCCTAGAAATGGTTGCCTGAAAAGAAAAATCCCAGCAAATCAGCAGTTTGTGAAAGACTGAGACCAAACCATCTGGCACCAACAACCATGCCATGTTCAGAGTCACTTAGATCACCTTTCTTCTCTATTCTGATGCTTGATTTGAACTTTAGCAGGCCGTCTTGACCATGACTACAAGCCTACATCCCCTGAGTTTTCCACTAAGATGTAACACACTGACTGTTTTCTTATTCAAAGTTCATGTATTAAACCCTGGCTAAGAGCTTTTGGGTAATCAACTCACCTTCATGTTTCTGCAGGTCTTCCTCTGTGACCGGTGTCTCTTTAAGTGAAAGGCTCACCAGCAGCCTCTTGTTCTCTGCCTGAAGCTGAGTGATTTGAGAAAGCAGGTCCTGGACTTCTCCTCTCCACACATCCTCCAGCAACTCCAACTCCTGAGCACAAAAAAGAGGAAACTTCAAATGGAGTACTGGACCCATTAATACTATAGGTGGAAAAAGCAAGCAAGGGGCATATTAGATTTTTTTTCTTTTATCAAAAGAAATCACCCCTTACTTTGTGAGGATGGATCAAACCTCTCACACTGTGTGCTCCAGACAAGCAGTGAATCAAAATAAAGTCTAATTTGCAGCTAAATGTAGGAATAAGAAAAAGCTTGTGATTTTAGTCATGATTCACCGTAAATATCCTGAGACTGAATAGAAATGACCAAGAACTGGTAACTGGTAACTAATCACAAGAAAACACAGCTTTTGTGCATCCAGCGCTGGAAGCTGAGGAGAATGAGTGTGGAAATGAGAGTGTGTGCTTGTGTTAGCTCTGAGAGGCACTGACCACCTGTCCATACCGTTTCCCACCACTTGTTCAAAGAGGGGATAGACTAGCTCCCACATGACCATAAAATAATTAAGGTAATAAGGTTAGATGTGTGTGCACTTTTTGCACATTTTAGATCAAACAATTTTAACATTAGATGAAGATAACATCTTCATCTGGACTTTCTGGTAGAGAGCAGAATTCATGGATCCATTAAAGGCAAGTCGTCCTGAAGCATCAAAGCAGCCCGAGACCATCACACTGCCACCACCATGTTTGTTTGAAATGCTGTGTAAGTTTAACACTTGATGTAAAGGGACTCAAACCTTCCAAAAGGTTCATCTTTTGTCTTGTCAGTCCACAGAAAATAAATATATATATATATTTATTTTTTTTCTCCTCTCTCTCTCCCGGATGAATCGTTGACGCACTCTTGGAGTAATTTTGGCAGGCTGGTCACTCCTGGGAAGGTTCAGCACTGTTCCAAGTTTTCTCGATTTTCTGTATAATGGGTGTCACCGTGTTTCACGGGAGTCCCAAAGCCTTAGAAATGGCTTTGTAACCAGGATGATAGACGTCAGCGACTTTGTTTCTCAGCTGTTTCTTTAAATCGTGGCATGACGTGTTGCTTGTAGCCTTCTTCACTTTGTCAGACAGACTGTTTAAGTGAGTTCCTGATTCAACAGGTCTAACAGTAATCAGTCCTGGGTGTGGCTGGAAATATGACTCAGCTTTAACTATCATTAACCACAAAAAATGTGGTTAATGATAGTTAATTACAGGTGGAGGAGAGAGAATTTATTACTGTAAAACACAGGGCCAGGTAAGTTTGGAAAACTTTTTTTCCCTTCAAAAATGAATTCATCATTTTAAAAACTCAGGTTTTACACACACACACACACACACACACACACACACACACACACAGATGGTTACTGCGTGAGAGTCAGCAGTGCTTCCAGATTTGTTTTTGATCATTGGAGAGTTGCTTAAAAAAATGATTATGTATTTCAGTACTGGTCACACCTGCATCAGGAAATTATGTGAGTGAGTGAACAAAAACAAAACCTCTTTGGCCTGCAGCAACACTGAAGGCAACAAAATTAATTTTCTTGTCACTGAAAATGTAAGCAATTTTCTCAACCCTGTAAAAAAAATCGTGTTTCTCCCACCGCTTGCAAGGAGGTTCTTTCATGAAAACAAATTATTATCTCAGATGGGCTTATTTCTTGTAAATCTGAGAGTTATTTGTGTTAAACTGTGCAGCTAATGGCTCTAATCCACAGCTGAAATAAATGCTAAAAAGCTGAAATATGGTGCTGGATAAAGCCAGCAGCACATCTGGCTTATTGCTCCCAAAATCTGTACTTAAAATACTCAAGTATACACCAACATGTGTCTTAAAAGTTCAGTCTTGTTATTATGCATGATAAAAGTAGTAATGTAATGGATGTGAAATGTTCGTCACACTGCAGCAATCTAATGTGAAATAATACAAACAGTGCTCAAAGTAACTCATTAAATGCTTCAGTCACTACCTGAATATAGTTATTATAGTTTTGTATTTTTCATTAGTTTCCAGAGAGGATTTTCTTGTTTCAGTTTAGTTTGTATTGTTTGAAAATATTTCGTTTTAGTTTAGTTTTTATCAGTTTCAGTGTTTGTTTTGGTCTTTTTAAATTTTTATTGTATGCAGAGCGTGTGCCAGGGGCTAAATTTAGGAAAAATCAGTACATGTAAGTGTTTAAAAGCAGCTGACGCACAGTCCAGACACTTCCATCAAAGCCTCATCAGACAAGCTGTAATAATATTTCCTCTCTATGCTTATTTTATTTTAGTTTTGCAAGTTCACAAAATCGTTTCAGTCAGTTTTTCCTCTTTTTTTTAATTCTAGTTTTTATTTTCGTAAATTAAAATATTTTTCCCCACATCTAGTTTTAGTTTTTAGTCAACTACAATAACCTATGGCTGAAGGAAAATACACCAGTGATAGCTTCAGTAGGCACCCCCAAACATTTTTGTAGCTGTATTTTCTTCACTTTTTTCTGCTTTTCCACACAAAAAGCTGAATTATAAAATGTGAAAAGTGTTGATATCCTTTCGCTCACCTGACACAAGGCCTCATAAACAGGTACACACACACAGGTGGAAGTAGAAACAGGTACCTGCAGGTAGGTTGACACCGACCTTCTGGTGCTTCTTCTCCTGCTCGTGTCTGTCGCTCCGCTCCTGCCGCAGTCTGTCCAGCTCCCTCCGCAGCTCCTCGGCCTCCTGCCCGCCGGCTCCGCGGCTCACCAGCGCCTCCAGTAGCTCCAGGACCCGAACCACTTGGGGCACCAATCCGACGAGAGCGTCGCAGCCAAACTTCTCTATGATCCGCTCAAACTCCTGCCCGAGCACCGCCGCTATCTCATACACATCCACAACCGTGAGCAGCGCCGCGGGTTTGTCCAGCACCGACACAGCCCGGCTCTCCATGCCTGAGCTCAGCTTTATCTACACCGCAAGATTTTTACATATCTTCATGTCCTCTCACTCTCTGAGAGGAGTAATTTGCAGAAAGACAGCTTCACCTAAGCTAACAGGAGCCTGAGCGAGCACGCAATTTGTTGACAGTTAAAACTTTCTCCTGCGCCTCCGTTGCCGCGTTCACATACCTGCGAAAAGTCGTAAATGTTGCCATCCGCGATAAAACGCGACACTTTTACATGTATCAGATGTAAAACGGAGACATGACGAAATACGAAGGAAAACGTGTAACTTCCCCCTTTAATTTAAAAAAAAATGTTGGCGATACTTAGAGACGTCTATGATGGACAGCAGTACGTTGGGTGTTTAAAAAAATATCAGTGCTTATTTTTTAGCTCACGCTAAGAAAAAAAAGAGAGAAACACATACTTCACTGTTCTAGGGGTTCAACGTGTGATTTAAAGATGCTGGTCATATTTACAACCGTCTGTGAAGGCAGCATTCCTCCCTTAGCGTTGTCTCCAGGCCGAACTGCGCATGTCAAAATATCAGTAGCTCGTTACCTTTTATGCTCTTAATGTAGGCTCTAAAATATCCTGGCTGTACGTGGCGCCTTAGCGACAAGCAGCAAATAATAAGCAGTACAACAAAATACATAAAACAAATAAAAGTTATATGAAAATACTGATTAAAATATCGCCAGTGCCACTGATGTGTTGTGGTAACAATGCCTAGTTCATATGTTTCTATGTTCAGTGTTATTTTTTTTTATTGTTTGAATTGGTGATTGATAATTTGAAAGCGTTTATTATTATTATTACAGTAAATTGCTGGGTAAGTTTTGCATATATATATATATATATATATATAGCAAAAAAGGACGCAATTAAAACTGTTCTTTTTAGAAATTTTCTTTTTGAACCTCTTCTTTGTGGCTTCAAGCTCATGTGTACCGACATCGTTACAAATGGCCATTATTCAGTAGGGCATACTGAATGTACTGTTTTACTGTATCTTTATTCAATGGAAAGTAAGACCATTTGTATGTACACAGATACATTAACCATTATCTAATAAGCCAGTGACATGGCAGCAACTCATTTAGTCATGTAGACCTGCTGATGTTGAAACTGAGCATCAGAATGAGGAAGAAAGGTGATTTAAGTGATTTTAAACGTGGCATGGTTGTTGGTGGCAGATAGGCTGGTCAGAGTATTTCAGAACCTGCTGGGATTTTCCCTACACAACCATCTCTGTGTTATGGCATGGGCATGTGTGACTGCCAGTGGAAGTGGGTCACTAGCGGTTACTATTGATGTGACTGCTGATAGAAGCAGCAGGATGAATTCTTAAGAGTACAGAGGTAAACTCTCTGCTCTGATTCAGCCAAATATTGAAAACTGATCAGACAGCACTGGACAGTGCAAATAGATATGACATGACCCAAACCATACTGATAAAGCAACCAAATTTTTTGTGAAGGGAAAGAAATCACCTGATCTCAACCTGATAGACCAGCATTTCAGTTATTACAAACTGAGGGCAGAGAGAGACCCACAAGCAGTAACTGAAGGCGTCTGCAGTTATGGCCTAGCAGAGTATCTCAAGGTAGGGAACACAGCATTTGATGATGTCGAAGTCCATGGGTTCCATACTTCAGTCATCAACTGCAAATGATTTTAATCCAAGTATTAAAAAACCCCAATCCATATTAGTTTGTTTAGGTGGGTTTGAGCCTCTAAAACTCAGTAACCCTTGTATTAAAGCTGAAAGTCTGGAGTTCA
>VVHJ01008426.1:7779-19359 GCA_015107715.1 Tylochromis polylepis | reverse complement strand
GGTGGGGGTGGTTATCACATAGATGTGACCTCTCTCAGCATGGTGTTAGGTCTTCAGAGTCACAGTGCTATTGTGTCCTGACCTCTCACATTACAGCCGGTCAACACTAAGTATTATGGAAATACTCACATGCTTGGACACTCACAAACGCACACTCATACACACACTGTTGGCCCAGGTGGTCAGTATTGTCTTCTTGGGGGAGGGGGATGCCTTGCTTCAATGCATGAGCACTAGCTGGTAGTTTCCATTACCACTCAATAGCTTGGTAATCAGTATGCACACATACATTCCACCTACACACACAGAAAAAGACACTTTTTTAAAACGCAGACTTAAATACATGCCAGTTGTTCCACTTCCATTTTAAATAATTCATTTTAACTCAGAATGCATCTAACAATGGTTTACATTATTAATGAATTTTTCAACTATTTCATCACATTGTCTAGAAAATGCTTGAAAAAATGTTCCATTTGAAAAATAGTAATCAAAATGCTCCAGCACCCAAGATGATTTCTTCTTTAATCTGAAATTTTTTCAGCAGTTTTTGTATTAAAAAAGTGACTCAATGTGTCAATTATCATTTTGAATCGCGGAAGACTCATTTTCTGTCAATCACCTAATCACCAAATAGTTTCAGCTCTAATATCTTTATTATTTGAATAAATAGGCAGTAGGTGGCAGTAAAGTTTAACTTAGATTGTATAGTTTACAGTATAAGAAGTGTTAGACGTTATTCTTTCTGATTTCTTTGTTTACAATGTTTGGTAGAAGTGATAATTCTTTTTTTGAAGCTCTGTAACAGTCAAGAACAGGGCAGCACCAGTGGGCAGTGGTAGAGTTTAGGGTGATACACAGAACACTAGTTACATACTTTCTCTCTAAACTGGTTTAACAGTGAGTAAAGTCTGGATGGATATTTTGTGACACAACTGGCCCTCTTCCCACACACACACACACACACACACACACACACACACACACACACACACACACACACATACAAGTTTTGATTTTTGTTTTTAGAGTAAAACTACCATTTCTAGCTTAGCGTTATCCAGAAGCTTCATTTGCAGTACTGATGTCCACAGAGGGAGAAACTGAGACTTCAGTGACCGTTCATTGAACGCTTGCTTCCTGATTGGGCCTTCTCACTCAGTTACTGTCCTTCCTTGATTCATCGTGCTGAAACAAAGCAACAGACCCTCTACTTCCTGCTTACACTGGGACATGCATACCCAGTGAACGTGAATTGTCACGTAACATTGTGTAATAGTCATTATTTCTCAAATGGTGCTGAAGCATTTTGTAACCTGAGATCATTTTTGTTCTGCAATGCAGTTTTGAAATGAAAGTGTGCTATCGTTTTCTGTCTGTGATGCTGTGATGTCTGTGTACTCTGTACAGATGAAGGTTCAAAGAGTTGGTTACAAGGCTCACTAGGCGTAACAGTTTGCTGCTGCAACCTCACCTATTGCTAAACAGCTTTGTTGCATATGTTCATGTTAGTCTTAATGTGTTTCAGAGAATGTGGTTTATCACTGTATATTGTTGAACTGAGCTCTTTGTTTCTCCTATTCAATGCTTTAATGTTCTACCTGTGTGTTGTTTAATTGTTTTTGACTATTTCTACAGTATAGTTGCTTAATGTTTACTTTCTTGACTGATTGAAAAAAAAGAAAAAAAACCCTTCCATGTATATATATTTAAATAGACTATATAGGTTTTCAAGGCCAAAAGAGTCCCGTCTGTACACTATAAGTCATATCATTCTTGCTGAGTAAACAGCGAGAAGCCTGACTCACATTTTCAATGCTTCATTAACTTACACCTGGGTCGATAAGCTGTAATGAAGCCTGTCCTGAGGCAACATATTTAGTGCAGTGACAATAATCACAGCAGTAAAATAAGCTTTAATTTGTTTATTACCAACATTACCAGCAACTACTGAGGATGCAGCTGTTAATATCTCCTGTTTTTCAATAGGGAACTAATGCGTGGCGGAGTGGACTGCCATAATAAGTGTTATAACTCTGATAGAGTTTGTGGACAAACTATGAAATATTTGTCATACCCAACCTACTGTTTATCAAGTCATATAGACGGGCGACCTATGGCCATCATTTTGTTTGTATGAAAAAATTGCTGAGTTGGCACTGCTGTAGAATTTACAGCTATTTATGCTCTAATGTGTATATTGTGTCTACTGTAGTGAATAATCTGTAATTACTGTCAAATTCCCTGGGGGCAGCTAAAGGTTTCAGTGTTCCTGCGGTGTTGAGCTCCAACAATGGTTTGCCTGTTTAAACAGATTTGCTGAGGAGAGTGCAGGCGGCCACAAACATCATTGTAAAGCGGGAAGCACTTTAACGCCCATGAAATCAGCCATGCGTGAACGTCTCTCTTTCTTATCTCACCCCCCTCTGTTAACTCAGCAGAAGTGATAGCGTGACAAAGGCTACATGTATCTCAATTACCTTGATGGCATGTTAATTTCACCCAGCTTCTATGACCACCTTAAAAAAATGTCACAATAATACATGCTATCATGCTGTTCCTTGAAAGTGTATTACTTATCAAGGCGCTTATCTTAGTTTAGCTTGTTATCATGGTGACATCTTTAAGTACAGGTGAGGTTGTATAATAAAACTTGTAAGCTTTATTCTTCATTTGTTTATACTCATGCACTTATATACAGTGCTGTGGAAATGTGTTTGCCCCCCTTTCCGATGTCTTACTTTTGTCGCACTTACATCCAAACCTACCTGGCCCTAAGTAATTGTGCTCATTGTTAAATCATGAATGAATGTGATTAACCATAGTTTTAAGAAAGCTGAGATCAATTTTACTGGCAACACCCAGGCCTGATTACTGCCAGACCTGTGGAATCAAGAAATCACTTAAATAGAACCTGTCTGGCACAATGAAGCAGGCTAAAAGATCTCTAAAAGCAAAACATCATGCCAGAAAAGAAACTCAAGAATAGCTGAGAAACAAAGTCATTTATCAGTCTGAAAGGGTTACAAAGTCATTTCTAAGGCTTTGAGACTCAAACGGCGACAGTGGTGCAGTGGTGAAGCTTTCCAGGATCGGCCAGCCTACCAAAATTACTCCAAGAACGCAACGACAACTCATCCATGAGGTCACAAAAGAACCCAAAACAACTAAAGAACTGCAGGCCCCACTTGCCTCAGTTAAGATCAGAGGTCATAATTCAATAATAAGAAAGAGACTGGGCAAAAATGGCATCGATGGGAAAGTTCCAAAGTGAAAACCACTGCTAACCAAAAACAAGACAATGCCTTATCCCACATTTGGTGAGAATGCCATACCAGCAGTTAAACATGGTGGTGGTAGTCTGATGGCCTGGGGCTGCTTTCCTGCTTCAGGACCTGAATGACTTGCTGTAAGTGATGGAACCACGAGTTATACTTTCTAACAGAGAATCCTGACAGTTATGCAACAGGACATCCAAAACACACCAGGAAGTCCACCTCTGAATGGCTCAGAAAAACAACAACAACAACAACAACAAAACAGAAATGAAGTGGAGTGGCCCAGTCAAAGTTCGGACTAAAATCCAACTGAAATGCTTTTCATGACCTTAAACAGGCTGTTCGTGCTCAAAAACTCTCTAGTGTGGCTCAACTAAAACAATTCTGCAAAGAAGAGTCCTCTACAGAGATGTGAAACACTCATTCCCAGATATCACAAATGCTTGATTGCATTTCTTGCTGCAAAGTTATTAGATTAAAGAGGCATTCACTTTTTTCACACAGGGTAGGTCTGGGTTTAGATAGCTTTTTTTCCATTAATAAATGAAATCATGATTTAAAAATTGTATTTTGTATTTACCGGGGTTCTCTGTAACAAATATGTACCAACTAAGAAATCAGGAAGGGGGGACATATTTTTTTTCTCTGCTCATTTGCTAAAAGAAACACAATGATGGTGTGTTTTCAGGGTCATAGCTGTTCATTGCTTTCAGCAGACATGAGTATATGTAACATGAGCCAGGATAAAAATACATAGCCCTTTGGGGAACGGAGTCCAGTCGGTAGAAATTCCTTTGTCAATTTATGGAATCTAGACACATTTCTATTACGGTCTGAAGAATCCAAGATTGTACTTATCGAACCATTCAAAAGTAGCCAATGGAAATAATTAGCGTGTTTACTGGTTTTACTATCAAACAAAAGCAGTGACACACACATTTTACTTTAACTTTTTTTATTCAGGCAGTTGCAGTTATAAAACCATTTTACATTATAATCAAGGAATTGTTAAAGTTATTATACGAAATTGAAGTATTTACCTAATTTCATGCTCATTAACTAGTGTGTATTTAGTGGTTCCATAGTGTAGTGATTTGTGCATTTGCCTAACAAGCAAAGGTTTCCTGGTTGGATTCCCAGAGGACACACAAATCCCTTTGGGGTTGTGTCAAAAAGGGCATCTGGTATAACAATCAAACATGTGGTGACCCCTTGTGATTAAGAGACCAACTGAAAGCAGCTTATTTAGATAAAGCTCCCATATTCACCACAGCCGGTAGCTCCTCATGTTTTGGCAAAGTTTTTATGGCGAATGCCCTTCTTGACACAACCCCAAAGGGATTTGTGTCTAAATCAACAAATTATAAATTCTGTAGCACTGCATAAATGGCAATTATAGGCATTAACACACAGTGCTGAAAACCATATTTATATTTATATATTTATAAATATATTCTCATCTATATATTTTTTTATCTTGCTCAACTTGACTTATAACCAGTTATCAGCAGGTGGTAAACACTTGATGAAGATGAAGGTTTTTAATGCACCATCCCAATAATGACTTCATCCTACTTCTTATGGTTCTTTATATAATCTTTCTCATCACTGGCACCATTGACAGTAACACCTGCATCATCATCACAATAAACAGAGCTGTAAGCTTCCCGATGAACACAAAAAGGCAGAGTTGTAGAGCAGTTCACACACATTTTTCCCACACTCTGAGTAACTGATTAGTATTGATTACATGCAAATAGTATTGTCTGTTCATACTGATTTGTCTGTGTGTGTTTGTGCATACATGTGTGTGACTTTACCCTTAGTCCTCTAACACTGCAGCTGTTGGAGTCATGTAGATTGGCCCTCCCTTATTGTTTCTTGGCAGTTGATGCTGTAATGCAACTCTTCCACTTTCCAGCAGAACTCTTCTGCACCTCTGTGTGCACAATACAGATGAGATGACGTCTGAATGCAGTGGAGACGTGTGAATGTCAAATATGTGCTCATATACAGTGTGAACCTCCGCTGAAGCAGGAAAAAATACAAATGTATGGTCACCTGCTAGATTAACGTTTCAAAGAACTGAAGAGGTGATTATAAAGGTGAACTGGGGTACTCCAGGTTTAATATCGGTCAGCAGGTACAAAACCAATCTGTACCTATGAGAGTCTATGATGTTTTTGTAGGAACCATGATTTCTGTGTTGTATTGTTAGCACCGGAAAATAAATAATTTTGTATTTGAATGCATACAATTAACGCTGTGCATGTAAAAATGTATTAACAAGCAGCCACTGAAATGGATTAGCATGTATTTCGTGTGAATGAAAGTGAAAGATAAACAGTTTTAACAAAATAAATGATGATTGTTTTAGTTACACCAACTATCTTGCATTTTTTTTTAACCATTCTTCTCTCTACATCTGTCAGGCCCTTAGCTGTTAAAAGACCCACTTTCTTGACACAACCAGTCAATAGGAAAATGTAGAGCATTTGACTGTGACAGTGTTATGAGGACATGCATGGTGTGATCAGGGGTTTCTAAGAACAAGTCTATAAAAACTGAAAGTTTTAACAAGATTTAAACAAAATCTCATGCCCCTTTGGACCATTATCTGTGCTGCTATTTGAAGATTTCTCAGTGGAAGTCTTGTTATTTTCTCTTGCATTTGTGCTTCTGTGATGGGCACTCAATCTCTTCCAGTGTGTCCAAATGCTGGTCCTTTGACATGAGATTCATTTTTTTAGGAAATTGACAAATCTTGTGAAAAAGGTAGATATAGCGCAATGGATAAAACTGCTCGATTTTTAAAGCATATGCTAGTAAGCACACCACAGTTCCTAATATTTCTTCTGAATCTTTTTCAATAGAAATCAAAGGATGTTAGAGTAGAAACTGTGTGTGTGGACAAACTCACTCTTGTATGCAAAATAGTGATGAGAATGATGAGATTTCTTTCGGTCTTTCATCTTACCTGATTTGAAAGTGTTAATTTATCACAATTTTTTTCCCATACAATTTTGTTTCTGCCTTCAGATTTGAAATCTGTGGACTCTTCAACTGAAAACCGCTTGTTTGTAGCCAGAGACGCAGCTCTCATCAATATATTTCATATCATATTTGCTTTCTGCACAAGTTTGAAGTTTGAGAGTAAACTGTGGATTATATAGCAGCCATGCTAGAAGCTGTTTGGTCAAACCTGAGAAGATAAACTTAAGTATGAGATTGGATAACTTTTACAGGTACGCTTTTTGATTTTTATGGATCTTTTCTCAACAAAATCAACAAAATCATCAAGCGGTCATGTGGTGAAGGAATATATTGTTAATTAGAGAATGGCACACAGGAATTTAAGCTTTTCTTGCCTGTGTTTGAATTTTTCCATTATCTAACTGTATTGTAGTTCATCAGAATCAGACATATGAACTTCCTGCGGTGCAAATATAAACTGTAAAACACATGTTTTGTCACATCCCCTATTAACTTACTTTTCTTTTGTTTGTTTGCTTTTTAAAATATCTATCTTAAGGAATACAATTATGGCACTAAGAAGGCCTTAACGATGATTCATAACAGCAGTCCTATCTCATGTGTACTTTCACGCTAGCAGTCATATGTGTAGGTGTCAGTTTCATCCAGATTGTGAATGTCTCAATTTCAAATACACAATGCATAAGGCCAAATGGCAGTTAAAAGGAAATTTTACAAAGTAGTAGTAATTTCAGTTTATGAATTTCTTGAAGACGTGTGGGGGTTGGGTGCACAGGAGCAGGTGTTAATTTTGCAAATCATTCTGTATTTTTAACTAGACAGAGTGCAAAAGCCTTGAGAGACCCATCATTTCTTTATGTTTTGCTTCCAAGGTGCCAGATTTTCTTCTAATTTTTTTAAGTGCTCTTGAGCAATATTACTCCAAGTTTCCTGAATGTCTTTCAGAGTTTTTCTTTGAGCACTGGCTGCTTTTTCATTCATTTTTAGTCCAGACCTTGTACCTGACAAGGTACTTAACACTAATATAAATCATTCAAGGCACCTAACTCGAGGGATGAACCACTGGTCTGTCTACACATAACAGACAACTTAACATTTTCAAGATACAGTTTTAAATTGTATCTTTAAGCACTTTGTTACTAGTAGCCTGTTGCAAAATGAGATACTTTGTTCCAGTTTCTTTAGTCAAATCTAATAACATGCCAAAGATAGCACAGTTTGACAGGCAAAAAAAAAAAGTATTTCTGCACCAACATGGTGATTCCGAAAGAACTGTTAACTGAAAACTTGTTATATATCAGCATAATGTGTGATCTGCAGTGTCTGGGAAAGAAATTGAGGAAATTGGACAAGTGGAGCACAAAAGAAGAAGTGGCAGGCCTAAAACTAACAGATTAACAATATCTGAAAGTCATGTCTTTAGGAAATAGGAAGATATCAAGCACAGACCTGACACATAACCTGAGAGATGCAACTGGGCTTTCAGATGATCCAGCTACTGTTAGCTGAAGCCCCATCAGAAATGGTCTCAGTGAAAGTGGCTGTCAAAGAGCCATTCTTAGGGAAGGGAAACATCGAGAAAAAGATGAGGTATTCCAAATTACACAAAAACTGGACTGAAACTCAGTGGTAATTGATCTTATGGAGTGATGAATCCAAAGTTGAAATTTTTGGTTTAGATTATCAATATGCAGCGAGGAAGTCAGGAGAAAAGCACAACATTGAGTGTCTATGGCCATCTGCAGAACACAGTGGAGGCTCTGTCATGGTTTGGTACTGCATCTCAGCCAGTGGTGTTGAGGATCTTGTCATAATTGACGGGATTATGAATGCAGAAGGTGTCATCAGATTTTGTTCCACTATGTAATATCATCTGGAGAGCTCTCTGCATGATAATGATCCCAAACACACTGCCAATGTGCTAAAAGCATACCTGGACAGAAAAACACACATTAGAATACTATCAGTCATGGACTGTCCTCCTCAGAGCCCAGACCTCAGCATTATTAAAGCAGTGTGCAACAAATGCATCCAAAGAAGCTTTGGAATGTCCTCTACAAAGACTGGAGAACTATTCCTGAAGACTGTCTAAAGAAATGACATAAAGCTTGCCTATGAGAGTTCAGACTGTGTTGAAGAATTATGGTGGTCAAATATTGATTTTCAAGCTCATTATAGTTGCAGAAACGTTGTTTTTGCCTTATATACTGCATGGGCGCCTTGAGACTTTTGCATAGCACTGTAATTTTGTATACAAATCTTTAAATCTTCACTGTGTCAGTGCACTTTACCAGATTTATGAAACATGGATGAGCAAACTTGTACTTGCACCTTTTAAAAAGGTGTAAAAAGAAGGCAAAGTATTCTATCATTTATTTTTCATCTTGTTAACGGTCTGCAGTGGAAAAAGGGAAAGCCAAAAAATGTCGAAGTCCAGCAATAGGCTTAAAACTTATAATACAGAATAATGTGTATAAATGTAGGCAGATGTAAAAGTGCCAGAGTGATCACAGAGTGCCCCCTCCCCGTTTTCAGTCATTGTTCCAGCTTGCATGCAGCACTTGTTTAAAATTCGGTAATCATTAATTTGCGGTATGTAGCGCCAACCAAGTTATAAACACAAAAAGTTGCGGCCAGATAGCCTGTGACATAATGAGTGCATAATGAGTGTTTTGGTTTAATAAAATTTCTGTAATTTTATCGCAAATTTTGTTTCTGTAACTTTTAATTTTTGGTATCCTTACATTGAGTACAATGAAAGCCTCATGGGTAGCCCCTGGAAATGCTCCTCTTGACATACAGAGGTCGTTCAAGAGCTGTAATAAAGGCTCTTTAAAGCATAGGTCCTCCCAGTGGGCGGACTTATATGTGGAGTAGATAGTGTACTGTTACGCATAGAGTTTGCCTTATTGACGCCACATAGAGAAAGAGAGAGGAAGCAAACAAAGAGCTGAGTTTGTTTACAGGTTTGCAGGCTGATTAGAAACACTTCATTCTTGTGTGTTGTGTTTTCATGTTACTTTTTTAAGACTCGGTTCTTCTTTCTCACTTTGGACGATGTATTAGGACTTATCATCAGAGTCACGATCCTGAAATGCATATTTCAAGGTGAGTTTAAAGACGGGCTCCCAAAAAGTATGTGTTACTTAAAAAAAAAAAAACATAAATTTTGACAAACGTGCTGTTTAGATGTTTCAGTCGCTGTGTCAGGTGTCACGTTGCAAACAGCCGACACCTGCCTAATATATTACTAGATTTGTGGAAAAATCTAGAAATCAGTAGATTTAAATTTGAATTATTCGTGTTATTGTGAAATGTCACTGCAATCACTATGAAGACATTTTTGTTTAAAAGGTGTTTTAAACAAAGGTGCTCTTCCCACGCATGTCTACTAAGTGGTTACTAAAGCAATTACCAAAGTAGTGCAGTGGGTGTTTGAAACGACCGTCCCGTGTTTAATGGGACTTTCTTCTTTCACACTAATCTGGATTTGGGTGAGTTTTGCAGCGACCCTCTGACTCCGCCGGTATATTTGGCAACGCGGCGCGCTGGCTTCAGTTCAGCGTATTAATCTGCTAACTCTGTGGACGGGTGAAGTGTCGTTTCACCCGACGTCGGTTGTGTTGACTATAAAGGAGATGCTGTGAATGCCGGTGTCCCCAGGGATGCAGGGAGGGGGAAAACATGCGTTTTATTTGCTCGATAGGGACAGCTTCTTTCAAGAAATAATCACACGCCGAGTGAGGTGAGGATTTAAGCGACAATTTTGCATTTTAACTCCTCATAAGGGCTGATTTTGTTTGTTTGTTTGATCTTTCCCTTGTTATTTTTGAGGTTAAAAAGTTCATCCGCGTTTCTACTTACCGGCTACTGTCATGCGATGACGCCGGCGTGGGAGATTTTTATCCACTCCGGCTAGCTGGCCTGAACTTTTCTCCCATTAATTCTTGTGATAATGGGCAATTACGGACACTAGTGGATATGTTTGGCATGCTACTATGAGACTGGAGATGGCGCACTACACCACTTGGTTTTGCAGAAGAAACATACGTGGGATAGCAAGAAATGCCGTAAGCGCAGACGGCGGCTCAGCTATTTTGCTGTTTGTGTTTTAATAGTTAAGTGAAACCTAATATGTTAACCGAGAGGTCACTTTCTTCTATCCGATGATACTGTCAGCTGTCACCCACGAAGACACGGAAACCCCTTTGTGTTCATAAAGTTTCGGTGCAGACGTGTCGCCGAGCGAATTTTCTTACATCTTCAGCCCCGTTGCACCTACATAAAACACCGAGTTAGTGTTCTCGTACCGGCTTTGCGGATTTTGCTTCCTTCTCATTGTGTTGTTTTCCCTCTTGGCGTAGTAGCCGCCCGAACGTGTCGCTGTTATTTCTCTAGTGCGCAAACTATCGCCTCTCCGGAGGTGCTCGGATCGGTACTGAAACCCACAAGGAAAGTAAAAAATTTTCATATGGTTGAAGTGCAGCCGTCGCGCCCGGTTCACACAGTCGTCGCTCCTCCTCTACTCCTCCAAAAGCAACGCTGTGATGAATATTTACATTAGCGATACCGGTGAATAAAAACTGTCTGCATAGAATTTCAGGCCATTTTGGCACACGCATTGCACTACAGGTCATTACAGCGGGGAATTCGTGCGCCGAGGAAGCTGCAGTTTATTCTGGACAAACAGGAAGCGCCGCAACAAAACATCATTTTCATGATTTTGTTTTGTAAGGCTGTCACATTGAGAGTCTGGGGCTTAGTAATCCAAACGGAGGATGGCACATGTGTAAGATCTTTGTTATCTTAGCGCAAATCAACTTGAATAAACTGACTTTGCAGAAGCCAGTAGACTACTTGAGTGAACTTGATTTGAAAAAAATCCTTTATTAATTGTTAAGAAGCACCGATGTCAGAAATTAAAGATTGCTATATTTTACTTATTTGAAAATGCTGATTTGCAGGCTGACTGCGGTCTGTTGCGGCGCATTTATTTCTGGCTGTTCCTCTATGACGCAGCTGAAGTCACTCTGGGGCTTCCTTATGCTTTTCCTATAAGGCAAACAGAGATGTGCCGCAATCAGCAAATTTATTTTCAAACAATGGAGGCGCACCGGGCAGCCAGTTGGACAGGAAACCTGGGCCACAGAGCAGGAACACGCTCAGTCCGCAGCCAAACACTCGCTCCTGAACTCCCTGTGCTTATCTGGGTTTCAGCTACACCGAGAAGTAAGTTACAATACAGTACCGTTTCATAAAAGCCACTTATTGTTAGCACGTTACGTCTGCCATGATTTGGCGAAAAAAA
>VVHJ01008424.1:4388-15389 GCA_015107715.1 Tylochromis polylepis | reverse complement strand
AACCAAAAAAAAAATTGTAAAAAAAAAAAAAAAAAAAAAAAAAAAAAAAACATTCGAAAAATAAAATGATAATAAAATGTTTCTTAGCATCAGTTCTTGTTTGTTTTACAACTGGCAGTGACAACATGGTGAACTTTTTTTTAATCATTCCCTTAAATGCGTTTACTGTAATTTCCAGCCCAGCTGCACCCACCTGTCACAGCCAATTAAAATACCTGTGTGGGTGTGAAAGGCCTTTGACATATTGTTGGTTTACGCAGCTGTCTTTGGTTGTAAATTAACCGCTCATTCTCTTTAAAGGATCAATATTCTCAGGTTCCAGCATTTAATATTTCTTAAATATTAAATAAATATAATATACCCAGGGTTAGGGTATCTGATCGTTACACCAAAATACCAAGATCCTACTGAACAATGTTCAAATTATATTCATTACATTCAACTTACACTGTTGAATGTAAGTTCACCGACAATCATTAAAGACCTATAAAAGGACTGTAATTAAATGATGGTGTTTGAAAAAACTAGACCTAGGGAATGTTTTAGTTTTAAAATAATAATTTAGAAGATAAAATCAGTCAACAAAACAGCTCCAGCTGCATTTAATATATGGCATCATCCCATAAGACTGCATGCCAGGCTTTTTTTTTTACATTTTATTTATTTTTGTTTTTACTATTTTGTGACATTTTATGGACCAAAAAGTTAAATCGAGGAAATAAACTGGAAATAAAAAGAGAAAAGAAGGAATCATTCATTGTAGCACAAAAAAAGCGCAAAACCTAAACTGTAAAAGCATCTAAATAAAATTAATTTTAGAAAAATCTACATGAGTAAGGCAGCAAGTTACCAAAAGCAATTAAAGCCTTTGGTACAATCTTGTTTGTCATCGGGGAAATCCATAATTGCCTGCCTCATAATTCACTTCAAGCCAGTAAGGAAGTCCTGAAAGTGACTGTTTATATATAAATTATGATGCAAGAATATGATAAAAGAGCCACGTGGTTTCCTCAAAGAGAAATGGAGACAGAGGGAGAGAAACTCCCTCCCCCCTCCTCTATTATCCAATCAGCATTATGTATAATTTTTAATCACGTTATTTTAGCAACGTGCTCTCAAAGTTGTTTTTGTCCCCAGTAAAGGTTTTACCCTCGAGCCATCACAAGCCTGCTGATGATGGCAAAGAAAAACGGGAGCTGTTAGCCCTCTGTGGTTTCACCCAAATCACTTTAACAAAACTTTAGCACAAAAAAGTTTAAATGTTACGTTACGTTAAACCCCGCGAATAAAGAAATATGAGCAGACTGAGGATTTTTAAGTGTCGTTATTCCTCTTGTTATAGACCACATTTGGCCCTTTAAATGTTCATATTTTGAATACTTTCAGACAGTACATGTCTTTATCCTCTCGAAACATTAAGCTGCAGATGTTTTAACTTTTCTTTCTCTGCAGTACAAGCGCAGAGGCTTCACGTTTAGTATAGTCGCAGGAAATACACTAAAATCCACCGTTTTTCAAACTGTGCATTTTTATCATCACCGCAGCATAAATGTAATTTTAACTGTAAGTAAATAACATGCAAAACACTAATGGGCGGTAAAACCAAGAATAGCACCCACAGGCCCCGGGTGGTCTCTATGGGTGGTTCTGAGAGAGTCTGTATGAAAGCTGGAGCTCCTGAACCTCTCAGCAGCTCAGGTCTGCCTTCAGGGAGGAAGCACGTCAGCTGGGGGCGTTTCCACCAACACAGAGACGGCTCTGTTCTGGTCGGGTGTTCTGTGTTTCCATCAAAAGGTTTGGAAAGCAAACAGTCACAGCCTAAAATAGAAACAGCTAAAGCACAAACCAAGACACAAACCAAGTCTTCAGAGGGGAAAAAAAAAAAGGAAAATATTAAATATTTTAGACACCGTCTGTCTCACAAACAGTGTTATCTACACCTGTGCAGTAGCCATCACTAAACTGAGAATTTTATTACCAGCTTATTCTTGATGAGCATTTTACAACTTAATGTGAACAAATTAAAAAATAAAACAAAGGACTGCTGATGTTTAATGTGTAACTTGTGAATTTACAGGTCATTTCACTTGAAATGAATCACAAAGTGTTATTTTAAAGACTTTTACACATTCTTCCCCCCAGTTCTCATGTTAGGGATGACAAGCCTTGTGTATGGTGACATGACCCTTTAAAGTTTACCCACGATGAATGCTTTGATGCGAATTATCAGAAAACGGGTAAAGCATGCAGCATACCAATTTTTGCTTCCGTTTCTTTACATCACAAACATTAAACTGGGTCAGTTTTGCTATTAAAACTCTGAAGCTGAACAAAAACATGATTTTCTCTTTACGACGTGACACTTGGAGCGGACGCTGCATACTGTACACGGTGATCATAAACTATGACTGATACAGTCAAAAGGTGTAGAATTGCCATTTAATAGCTCTAACTGAATCATGAACCATCAAAAAAAAAAAAAAAATCCAACAAGGTCTTTGTGAAGCAAATACAGTACTGTGCAAAAGTTTTAGGCAGGTGAGAAAAAATGCTGTAAACAAAGAATGCTTTCAAAAAAATGGAAGTGCTAATCATTTATTTTCATCAATCAACAAAATGCAGTGAATGAACAAAAGAGAAATCAAATGAAATCAATATTTGGTGTGACCACCCTTTGCCTTCAAAACAGCATCAGTTCTTCTAGGTACACTTGCACACAGTTTTTGAAGGAACTCGGCTGGTAGGTTTTTCCAAACATCTTAGAGAACTAACCACAGATCTTCTGTGGATGTGGGCTTCCTCACAGCTTTCTGTCTCTTCATGTAATCCCAGACACACTCAATGATGTTGAGATCAGGACTCTGTGAGGGCCATACCATCACTTCCAGTACTTCTTGTTCTTCTTTACGCTGAAGATGACTTTGGCTGTATGTTTGGGGTCGTTGCCCTGCTGCAGAATACATTTGGGGTCAATAAACAATCATTTATATTTCTGAAAGCATTCTTTGTTGACAGCATTTTTTCACACCTGCCTAAAACTTGTGCACAGTACTGTATATCAGGAGGTCAGTGCAAACATTCACCTGTCATGTGAAAATACTGAATCATTAATAATTTTTGGAATTGACTGGGAAAAACTGGTTTTGGGTTTACACTATAAAAATACAAACGGATCATAATAAAAGCAGGATTACGTGACCCTGAGAGGTCACACTTTGCCCTTTCTGTCCCCGGGTGCTCAAAGAAAAGCGGTTGGGTAAGAGGAGGATGTTAAAGATTCAACAGCCGCTCAACCATTACTGACCATTATACAGGCTGTTAAGTTACTGTTAAATTATACATTTTTATAAGACTTGTTTTACGTCAGGTCTGATTAGACATGCAGCAGGGGAATTTTTAATGTTGGCTTATCAGTTAGAGGCATTCAGGAATTAGACAAAAGGCAAACAAACCAAGTTCCCATACTCAGAAAAAAGGTGTTTCATGTTAATGTTTAAGCAAATGCAAAATACTCGGGTGTATTTGCAGTCTGTTTGTCACTGCGATAAAGACTTTAACTACGTTGATATCAAGTGGGTACACTGGAAGACTATTAAATAACCAGCACCATTAGGGCACAAGCACCATTAACCTCAACAAACTGCTGGGAAGCTAACAAGTCAGCAGAATCACTGGTTTAATACATTACCTGGTGCATGAGAGCAAAAACTTGCAAACATAAAAAGCAAATATTCTCTGAGGGTCATTATTGACTGTAAATCACTTTAAATTTACAGACTGCCATAAATATGTACTTATGTCCCCTTAAAACTATATGACAAATGACAGATGCAAATTTGAGAGAATATTTGCAAATGACTGAGTTTGAAGCATGTCCTAAAAGTAACACCACAACTACAAATTAAAATAGAGTAAATGTAGTAAAAGAGGAACTTCATATGCATGACTGAACATGACTGAACCACACCTGCTTCTCACAGCTGTTCAAACATGTCACTCAATCTTCTGATCAAATTATTGGTAAAACACTGACTTCAGTTTGTGTATAAGTATTTTGATCGCTCAGCTAATAACAGCGCCACTCGTTCCATGAAGCAGAAACACCAAATTATATATAACTTCCAGATTTGGATAATAAAAATGGGTTTCTTGTTTAATATAAGTTGGAACTAGTTCACATTTCCAAACTTCCCGAATGAATTCCTGTTGAATCAGCAGAGCCCATTTCCTTTCTTTTTATAGCCTCTTATATGCTTCTGAGATGCAGCATGTTTTATATCCCTTATCTTAAGACTGATCTCACACAGAGACACATGATGTATACGTTACAGAGGATCCTCGGTGACGACACACATGCCTGAGAGCAGGTGATAAGATGTAGAGTCGGGTCAGGTAGAAACACTAAAGAGTAGTGTTTAGAGTCGGGTTGTTAGAGGTCAGTGAGCTGCACACAAACATGAAGCTGCCTGGGAAAACTTGGACAAAGCTGTGGAAACTCTGGGTGCAACTGAGCAAGAAAGGACCGTGTTTTTACTAGCAAGTGCTGTCCAAAAACAAGAAAAAGCTGTATGCAAGTGGTGTGTGTGTGTTGGAGGTCAAAGGTCACAGCTGCTAGAGGAGGAAGTACAAACACAGCATTCTCCAAAATGACCTTTGCAGACAGCATCATGTGAAACTCTCAGCACTCTTTATCATTTCCTCTTAAACATGACGTGATGCATTGAATCAGCCAAGATGCGAAATTCCCAAAACAACTTTTACGAAATGATAATGCCGCCATGTTTTCACCTTACATACCAACTTATTTTATTATATACCCTTCACTGTTAAGCCCTTCACTACTACTTCTTCTAAGTCAAAATTTTAGAGTAGCTGCTGGAGGGTGGCAGTGGTTCATGGCATAAACTGAACTGCTGTCATGGGAAATTATGTATATATTATTTAAAATTTTAAAAAACAAAACCTAAATCCTGAAAATGAAAATCTACAAACAGCACACCCAATCAAGGCGATTTTTGCCTCATTTCCCCATCAGTTAATCATATTACCATTACTGTGAGAGTCAACAAAATGAGTCCTCACTGTAAACGACACTTGCGACACAGACGTGTCTGGGCATACACACACAGACACACACGTTCATGCCCGACCTGAAATTAATGTGTGTGCATGTGTGAAACGGCTACACAGGCTCAATCATCATCAAGTAACAGAAATCAGAGGGAGGATGCCTCTGATGACTACAGTGGGTTTTAAACCAGAGCGTAAAGTGACTGCACCTGGAGACTCTTTAGTTTAGTTTTATTTCCTCCTACTGTACTGGAAGTGTTTGTTGCATGGAGAGGAGTGGAGGAGAGACAGGTGGCCCACCTGCACATTACATCTACAGGAGCTGCAGGGCCATGGAAATCCATGCTATGAAGCTCCCAGCACACAGTTTTTATGCTGATGTAAATGCCAGAGGAGGTCTGGACCTCTGCAGTTACTGAGTCAGGAGGTCATTGGCGATTTTTATGCACCATGTGTCAAACAGACTACAGACGCCCGACCCAGCCACCTACCTAATGAATGAAAACAGCCCTCATCCAAAGCTTACAAAAGCCACCAACAAAGACCTTTTAAGCACTTTATAATTACCACAGATATTCTGCATGCTTTTCTAAAAGGATGATACTCCTCAGAAAATATTTCTTTTACTTTGTGGCAAATACCTCTGCAATATTTATCCGCCTCTGCATCTGTTCTCCTATGGAGGGACTACAACTTAGACTGCAGGTGCAGATGGCAGTTCTTTGTCCTCGAGCAGCCTTGGTGAGCGGCTGCATGTAAACAGCTCTCAACATGCTGCAGGTTCTGGTTTGACTGGCTCGCCAGCCAACAGTAGATCCTCAGAGCAGAAGAAAGACTATAGCTGACAGCTACAGTTCCATTCGTTGGAGTATGTCCAACTGCAGGATGAGCGACTATGTGGGGAGCAGGTGAAGGACAATGAGGATTGTTGTTTTTGCCCTACAGCCAGTACTGGAAAAATCGGAGACGAGAAGGGCCAACAATATGCGATTGGCAACAAGTGAACTATCAAAACAAGTAAAGTCTAGTGATGGGCAGCCAAAATAAAAGCTACTTTTGTCTGGTCCCTGAAATTCTTCGGATAATTAGTTAGTTGGATAAACTGCTGTCAGAGAAACTTCACTTTTTTCATTGTTTTGGTTGACAATTTAACATATCAGCTTGTATGTTGTTTACTTGGGTGTATGTTGTTCACCTATTCCAAATGAAGTTTCAGAATAACTATGCTTATAAGCATGACTGGTCTGTAAATAGTTGAGCCTGAGTCTATAGTTCTTAGGTTCATTTGGAATTTAACAGAAGTCCAGTTATTTTTGGCCACCTGGAAAAACATTTTACGCGATAAAAGAGGTCAAATACTGTTTTATCACAGGTTTGGTGCTTTTCCATTGGTGGAAGGGAAAAATCCTCTTTAGTGGGTGGCTATTTAAAGACAACAATTAGTCCCCATAAGCTATTGGAGGTGTGGGAAGAAGCCGGAGTACCTGGAGGCAACATGCAACATGCAAGGCCCCAGACAGCTGGTGAATTCAAACCTTCTTGCTAAGAGGCGACAGTGCTAACCACCATACTACTGTGACGCCTATACCTAATCCAACATTTAAAAATTTAAACCTAACACCCCCCCACCCAGCTGGTATTTTAATCTAAATGCAGGCAGCTGCACAATATGATAAGCAATGCAATGCTGAGAACAAACAGCACCACAATATTTTCTGTCAACTGGGAAAAACAAACAAAACCCCCACAAATTATAAGTGTTTGCTATATTTAGAGTATTTTTATCATTTCACCAGACAGCCATTTCCGATGTGGAACTGAAGTAATTATACTGCTCTCTTGAAACCCCCTAGACTCCTCAGACAACAACAGTAATTTTACCTCACAGGAGTTACCGATCTGCCGCTGCCTTGTTTGAGTTACTGTGTGGCTTCGGAAGACCACCAACTCTTTTTGTTTTGAGGGGTTAATGGCTGATTTATCTACCAATTATTCTTCAAAAGAATCAACTCAGTGTTCGGTGGGGTTATATAAAACAACCCAAACCACAAAAATGACCAATTTCAGTTACACAACAAATAAAAAAAACCCATCTGAATTACAACAAAGTGGCTAATTTTATAACTCCCCAGTCATTTCTGTATACTTAGCATCTAGTTTTCTCTGAACTCAAACAGGTTCCATTTCCTCAAAATGATGTTGAAGCCGGTAGTGAGTGAAAATGAAGACTTGAATGACTCAAACTCTGTCCAACACAGGAGCCACTTGTGCTGTCAGGCGGTTTCTGTTTATATGTTCTCATCCAGGAAAATGTGAAGATAAACAAGACAAACGCATGAACAGAGGGGTGTGACAATGCTCTACTATGATTCAGGCTGCAGAAAGACTGACTCACGCTCTATAATCAAAACTTGCAGGCAGTTGGCTGGTAGCTGCTGATAATTCCTCACCCAGGAAAACACAAACGCACTACCTTCAGGGTGGTGGAGCCTGTGATTATATATAGCCACACATACGTACAGGCTGTGAGAACTGGAGCCCTGAAAAGGTGCAGCCGTAAAAATGACAAAGAGCAGAAGGAGAAGCGGCCACTCCCAGGTGTTTGATCAGGTGTCTGCCGCTTTGACAACAGCCTCATTCACATCAGAACCGGAGGATCCGACTTGTTTATAACAGGAAGTGTCAACCGAAGAGCACGGGAAACTCTGGCTCAAACTGCTGAACTGATCCCCTTGTGGAGGAAGTTCTGTTTTTCTTCATTGAGAGGGGTCAGAGCATCAAACTGTGTGGATTCAGTGTCACAAAAAACAGCTCAGCAAAGCTTGGGTTTTTTTGGTAAAAACAGACCATGCTCACTAAAGGCCTTTACAAACCAGAAGTATAAAACAAAACAGATCTGACCAATCAGACCACTGCATTTGGAAACAAGTGTTTCGTAGCTTAAACACACACACACACACACACACACACACACACAAAATATACAAATCTCTCTGAAATTATTTCTATGTCTCCTCAGAAAAGGTTCCAGTTCTGCCAACAAGAACTCAACCTGTCCCACTGACATCCTGAAATCTTTAGGAAAGCAGCCATGAAACAGCTTCAGCTCCTCGATCAAACCATGAACCACTGCTGCTAAATTTCCTGCAAAAACGCAACTCACTATGTGAAGTCTGAATCCCCCCTCCAAAAAAATCTGAATTTTGTGTTGTTGTTTTTTTTCAGAACGCACTCAAGAGGCCTTAAGAGGCTCCTTTACATTACAGTGCATTAGGGTTGTGTGATTGCACAAATATATCTGCTGCAGGCAACTGGTTGGGTCAATCACTGATTGGTTTTTAGTCTAATGACAGTTTTATTTTGCTAATTTAGTGATTTGCCTCATGAGAGTTGATATCTGTAAATAATTAAGCAGTGAAGCGATGCATCCACATATGGAGGGTTTTTAAGGCCAGTAAAGTCCTTTAGTGGCTCAGTGAGCAGGAATCCAAGTAAAAAAAATGACAGGAACAGGAAAATGACAGACGTTTAACACCCAAAACCCATATTTAGTTTTTTCTCTCTCCATATGGAGCTCGACTTTTGATGCTAGTCTGCCAGCTGAGTTAACTTTAAGTTGGTTTTTAAGCTGCTGCACTTCCAATCTAATAAAACTCCAAATCTACACCAGCCATACTGCAGGTACTAACATTATGCAACTGTTATTCAGTGAGGCTGATAAAATGCTATGGTTTGATTGGGGTGAAGCCAGTTGTATGGCTCTAGCCTCATCTGATTGTTCAATCAATTAGTTTGTTTCTCTCATCAAGGGAATCCAACTCTTCGTGGCTTCCCTCAGACACTGCACTCTGGGAGTGCAGCACAGCACTTCACCACTTATTTAGATAGAGAGGAGCGCCATTTCATCAGTGAGAGGAATCAGAGCATCAGCGTCAGTGAGAAATGAGGATGTGTTAACATAAACAGCAGTGAAAAATTACAGAAACAAAATGAAATCATTTTAAAGTCTCCAGTAATCATTTGCAGGGATGCACCAATCTGATATTCGGATTGGATATCAGTCCAATCTAAAAGCTGGATCGGGTGTCACCAAAAATGCCCCAGCCCATTCACATTCACAGCAGCAAAGAGTCTTACAGACAGCTGAAATAAAACTAGTGTGAATAAATTAAGGGAATAATATCAATTAATTTTGTCTTATTATGTTTATCTGTACCTTAGATTAAAATACAAAACAAAAACCTATTAACAATACCGTTTATATTTTTAGACATAATTGTTTTGTTACAAAAGCAGCGTTCGATTCATCGGCTTACACGTAAAAGAAGGATTCCCAGTCCCTTCTTCAAAAAAAATAATCACAGCTCATTAATGTAACACTGCTATCAGATTACTACTGGATTTCAACAGATACCCAAAGTCAAGGTATCTGTATCAGTCGAAACTGTAGAAAGTGGGACTGGTACATCTCTGGTTGCCATTTCTTGGCCCAATGAAAGCCGGATGGAAATCCTATGTATATTTGACTTTGAGGGTGATTCGACTACCTGGACTGACAAAGTATATGATTCAACTAAACTGTCACATTTGGTTCAAGGCCCAACAGAGTGACAGTTCTAATCATATGCTCCGAATTAAACATAAATTCATATTAGATAAACAAAATTTGTTAATGTAGCATGAGGCAGGAGCCCAAGGAGCAGGGCAGTGGCAAATGTCCAGAATCAAACTCTCGGGGACTTACCCTTAAGTTGTTACCAGTGGAATTGGCTTTAAGTTTGTTCTGTTTGGCATGGAATAACCTCCTAAAACCCCCCATAGGGCACTAAAACTGAAAGCCCATTACTGAAAAACAAACATCATAAAAACATATTCCCGCATACCTGCCAGCACGTCGCCAATCAAATCACAGCATTACACAACCAAATCACCAGGGTATATCAACTGAGTCATCGGATTTTTCTTCTGTGACAACCAACAACTTCAAACACGCTGTCAAGATGCTTCTGATTTCAGAGTGTGACATCATGCATTAGTAGTTGTGTTTCTTGGTGCCACTAGATTTGATTTTAGGCATCAGTGGAAATTTTTACAGTTCACCAAAGATGAAATTTCACCCACAGTATTAGGACTCTGTGGAAAAATAAACAAGATTTTTATATCCCAACATTGCAAAGTTTTCCACTGATTAAGCATTCAATCCCACTAATGAGACTTTATGATCAATAAAGATTAGGCCTCGCCTAACCTTGTGTAATGTAGGACTATTGATATTAGAGAGGAAGTTTGTCGATCACTTCATAAGCTCAGTCATCCTAAATGTGAATACCTTCTCCATTTCTTTCCCCCATGTTGGTAAAATGGAAATCTTAAGTTTTGTTAAAAGAAAGAAAAAGCTTTTCGACATAATAAACATGTACTTTTGAGGGCATTTGTTGGTGACCTGTAGTTCAGGCTAGGCAGGCCATTTCCATTTTAATACAGTGTGGGAACCCACGAAAGAGCTGACACAATGATGTGATGCCTAAGGCAGCAAATATCACAGTCAGACAATGAACTTATTATTTGGAAGAGACTGTAAAAGACATAAACAATGGAGTCAGCTGGGGGCACTTGTGTAATTGTAATGATTGCACTGTTTCAAAATGACATCAAGCTTATTTTTCTGGATTATGTAAGATTTCTTTCAAAAGAGGCTGTGAATCACAGTCACAAGCCAGAAACCAACATAAGAGTCAGCCGACTGATATCGTTCAGGCTTTAGAAAACATTTTCCGTGGAGCTGGGATCTCTCAGCAGCTTCCACTGATAGCAGAAAGGAAGGACTAGAGGAACTAGAGGTATAAAGTATGTGTAACTGATATCCTGTGCCACAAATCATCTGTTTTGGTACTTTCCCACTTTTGTAAAATCATTCATTTAAGCTAAACC
>VVHJ01008423.1:12641-25451 GCA_015107715.1 Tylochromis polylepis | reverse complement strand
AATCTGGAGAAGAGCTTTTGGAGTCCACACTCACTCCTTCCTGCTGTTCCCACCCCTCAACACACACACACACACACACACACACACACACACACACACACACACACACACACACACGCGCGCGCTCGCACACACACTGTCAGCTCCTAAGAGGAGGGATTTATCAGCTCAACACATGCACACCTAAAAATTTCACAATAAACATTGCATAAAAACACTTCTCACACCCACTACTGTATCTGCACACAATTATAATGTATTTTAACACAAAAAGTATTTTCTCACACACACTCAGCCGCTGGCTCCTGCATATGTTAGTGGGAGACATTTGATAAGTTCAGAGCATATCTGTCTATCCTGAGCAGGGGGGATTAGCCCAGGATAATCTGTACGAGTGTGTGTGTCTGCGTGTGTGTATGTGTCTCCATATTTTTCTTTCTCTTGCTTCAGAATCCACCACACACTTCTCCCCTTTCCTGTCTCCCTTCCTCCCGCTCTCTGACTCTCTCTCACCCACCTCCTTCTTAACTCACAGTGACAGGCATTTTTGAGTCTTACCTCTTGAGAGAGGAAGGGGATGACTTGGGCGCAGATTGCGTTCAGCCGTTTAACGATCTCCGCCTGCAAGACAGAGAAGTGGGAAGCATAAAAAACACAATCTTTTTTTTATTTATTCACTAGCAGACAAGAAGGCGTCATCCTGTTCACACAGCCTTCAACTCCTGATTCAGTTTATATTAAAGTAATAGCTCACATAACTTTCATTTCATGACCTGTTTGTCTTGTCACATGGAACTAATAATTTGATGAGCATCTCTCATAAACTTAGTTTATAATATCTAGTGCGTTTCCTCCATAACAAATCTTTGGGTGCACAAGAACTTGTGCATTTTAAATGTCAAGAATATTTAGTTAATTCTGGCTCAGGAGGTAGAGTAGATTGATTACGAACTCTAGGTTATGCTTGGACAAGATACTGGACAGACCAAGACTTCCCTGTAATGTATTGTGTGAATTAGGAAAAGAACTGTAAGTCTTTTGTAAGTTTTGTATTTTAAAAAATAAGTGTGGCTAAAGTGAATAACCAAAGCAGAAAACTCAAGAAATAATATCTGAAAGTGTCATACATTGTGTGTATACACAGTGCTTAGCTTTAAGAAACTCGTACACTGCTTGTGCCTTATTTCTGTTTCATAGCTACAACATTATTCCCACATCACATTAAACAACAGGAAGACATTTCCATGCAAAAACATAGCACATCATTATTATCACATATTTAATTCACTAAGCATCTAATCCATAACCAGTATTTTCTAAACAGCATTTTAAACTTTTTTACTAAACCTAATTATCAGGAAGAACTTTATTAAGTACACAAGTTCAACTGCTCATTAAAACAGATTTCTAATCAGTCAATCACCCAACAGCAGCTCAGTGTATATAGGCATGTAAGGCCAGTCATGATGACCTGCTAAAGATCAAACTGAGCATCAGAATTTGGAAGAAAGGTGATTTAAGTTAGTTTGAATGTGGCATGGTTGTTGGTGCCAGACGGACTGGTCTGAGTATTTCAAAAAATGTTGATCTACTGGTATTTTCACACACAACCATCTCTTGAGTTACAGAAAATGGTCCAGAAAAGAGAAAATATCCAATAAGTGGAAGTTGTCTAAGTGAAAATGCCTTGTTGATGTTAGAGGAAAATAGAAAATGACAGTAACGCCATAACCACTTGTTACAGTAATACAGAAGAGCATCTCTGAATGTGCAACATGTCAAACCTTGAAGCAGATGAGCTACAGCAGCAGAAGACCACACTGGGTGCTATTCGTCAGCTAAGAACAGGAAACTGAGGCTACAGTTTGTACAGGCTCACCAAAACTGGACAACAGAAGACTGGAAGAGTGTTTCTCAATCATGGTTCTCATGAGTCTCAATTTCTAGTGCGACATTTAGATGATAGGGTTACATATGATGTAAACAACATGAAAGGATGGATCCAAAACTGCCTTATATTAGTGGTTCAGGCTGCTGGTGGTGTAATGGTATCTGGTACTTTTTCTTGGCACACTTTGAGCCCCTTAGTATTGACTGAGCATCTTTAAACTCCACAGCATACAGGTCCATCCCTTTATAACCATAGTGTACCCATCTTCTGATGGATGGTTCCAGCAGCACAACACACCATGTCAAGCTTAAACTATCTCGAACTGCTTTCTTGAACATGACCGTGAGTTCTCTGTACTCATCAGATCTCAATCCAATAGAAAACCTTTGGGATGTGGTGGAAGATTAGCATCACGCATGTGCGGCTCAAATATCAGCACAAAAGTACAAAAGTCTCTGAGGAATCTATGCCATGAATTAAAATGATTCTGAAAGTAAAAAAAAAAACCAAACTCCAAACTGTTACTAGCAAGAAAAAAGCTCCCGATCACACAAGCATTCACTCGACTAAAATACAAAACCATTTTTTAAATTTTCTAACACATTCATATACACATTCATGCCACACATTTCCTGTTTTTACCATCATATCACTTAAATGTAAAAGGAATCTGCATGCACCTCACACACAAATATAAACAGGCATAGTGTGTACTGTGCACACATGTTTCATGAATGTGAAAGAATAAAATATTCATGTACTCTTATCCTGATGTATCCTGACAAATGTCTATCGTTCCTTATATTTTCACCCTCTCTCAACATGGACATTATCTCTTAGTTACAAATCCTTTTAGCAGTGTTAGTGAACTGTGTCAACTTAAAAAGATGCAGAAGATTTACTTTGGACCCTGCCATCTAAGCCTCTTGACAGAATTTTTTTTTTTTTTTAAAGTGTCACTCTGTGAAAGAAAAGGCACACAATTGAACAATGCGGTTGTTCAAGAGATTTGTATTGGGAGCTGATAGTAAAATGGAACATCAACATTATCAAACTGAGATAAAATAAAAGGAGAAGATCACCAATTCAGTACTGAACTCCTGTAACACTCACAATGTGCAGTATTTAAAAAATATCTGAATCAGTGCAGCAGAGTGTCTCTCTTCTTATAAATTCTTCTTTGCCAAACATGCCACTACCGCCAACAGTGGACAGTTGACTGCTTTAATCTAAGATTATTGTCCTAGTAGCACCAAAAGAAGTCTTCTGCTGCTAGCCTAAAGCAAATCACGATACAGGGCTGTGGTTGTGTCACATCTTTGTAGAGAGATCGTGGTTAAATTCATGAACAAGCCCCAACTTGATCTGACCACTTTACCAGACCAGAACAACGGAAACAGATGCACAGCTAACTTGTAAAGACTTAATACAGATTTGTTTAACTCAGTATGAATAAGAATGATCGGTATTAGTAGTGTAAAGCGATATGTGAAGCTACTCATGAAGTGCATGTTGAAAGTTAAAAACAAACCAAAGGGTAATGAATAAAACTGCGGCCACACTGGAAGCAAGTTGCTCATTGCACAATCTTTGAAGCTGACATCCGTTAACTGTAACCCTCTAATGAATTTATTACTAGGTCATATATTAGACTGCATTTTCATTGGTAGTCGCTTCATTTGCCTGGAAGTTGTCAAAAGTTTATCTTGGGTTCTGCCCACTTTACTTTGCCAATGGTTTCACCTGGAGTCGCTTGAATAGCCAAATATTATCCACATTGTATGATTTACAGTCGCTGCCTTCCTTCCAGTGTGGGTGCTGTTTTAGAGATGGACACAGTAGCTTAGATGAAGTTTAAAGTACCCCTGCAGAACACAGGCCAAGTGGCCAGTCAACTTAACTCAGGAAACTCTGCAACATAATGGGGAAAAAAGCACATACACAATGCACTGTTGCTCACAATTCCATAATACTTACCAAGACTTTTAAAGAGACTCGCATCTGTAACTGATTGGAGTAATCCTTTAAGTACCAGAGGAATGATCACGGCACTTAATTTGAAATAAACTGATAAAATGTGCCTTAACATTTAATGGGTGTTAGAGTCACTTGTAGCGACAACCTCTGTGAATTTTTTTTAAAGATATCTGAGAGACAGTTTTCAACAAGAGCTAGGTCACTTTGAAAGGCATCACAATTTCATAATATGCCCATCAGAAAGCTATGACATATCCATTTTTCATGTGCAAAGACTGGATGTGTATTTATTTCTTTAAATTATAGCAATTATATTTGATTCTTTTAAATTCCGCTATGCTAAAGCTAAATGTCTCATTATTAGCCTCAAAAGTCCAACTTGACATTATCAGATTTGCTAATTATTCTTCAATATTCCTGGAAGGTTATTCTCTGCTGCACTCTTTGAGCTTTATTCAATTTAAGCTAAATGGATGATTTGTAAACATAAACCCAGAAAGCTCTACTGAGAAAGGGGAGTATAGAAAGTGCAATCCTTCGCAGACAGACGAAGGAAAGTATAACATTTTTGTTGACTTAACAAGTTAAATTAAGACCCAGCTACTGAAAAAAAGCAATCACAGTTTGAGATAATTTCTCCCAGGCCAACACAAATATATAAGTTACATCTGTAACCTTGCCAAGCACTTGTTTTATGTACATAACCTTGGCAGAGGTGAACTTTGCTCTGGCATCAGTGGTAACAGAGCCCCCAGAGGCAAATAAACCCTTCAGACAGCAGCACAAGCAACACTGCGGCAGTATGATACACATAAACACAACCGCGTGTGCAAATACATGCACATGCACATACACACTCCAGCTTCTCTGTATTCATCGGATGTTTTATACTGAGCCCAAGGGTTAGCTTTTAAAGATTACACAGCACTCTCTCTTTCTAGATCAGGTAGAATTTTTTTAACAGGAAATTGCCTGATCCACTGTCCCAAAGGGAGTGCTAGTAGTGCAACTCAAATACAAACACCAACACAGACAAAAGACTCAGACTCACACAGAACCGCATACTAATGGGTACACAAAGATGAACATCACCTTCTTTGTTTGCAACACTAAGTGCATAAAACTACATAACTGACTATTTCCTCTCGTGATGACATGAACATTATAGAGTCAGCTCCCATCAAAGCCAAATTCATGTGTGCCTGCTGGTGACAATTTAAGTTCTAAGTCCTAAACAATATCTCTGTTTCTGTTTAGTAAACTTGAACGCACATAATCCAATCAAGTACCGAATCAAAGGTAATGGTGAGTTGTTCAGGTCAGAACAAGATCCTAGATGAGTAAGTCTTTGTGAATTTATATGCGATTAAACTTATTAATTTGTTATTAATTTTTTTAAACTGGTAATTAACAAAGAAATGGCAATTCATAATGTTAGCTAATTATTTAACAGCTGGTTTGTAAATCATCTTTGAGCATTATTTCAACTTTTATCATAAAGTTACCACTAACTTTGATAAAAGATGTTTCAGAGCCTGTATAAGTAGACAGTTTGGGTCATTAGGTCGCTAGGGTTGAAATATTAATGACTGGCAATTATTGATAGTCAACTGATTGTTTAACATTCAAATAGCTCTAAAGTTTACAGTATATGAAGAGTGGGATGATAATGTTTCTTTTTCTTGATTCATCAGTTTCTCTTTAATCTATAACCCATGACAAAACACTGAGAAAAAATAATAAAAATAAATAAATTTCTCATAATTGCTATTTCTCAAAGTTTGCCTTATTTTTGTGACGAGAAACATAAACTTCAAGATAATGAAACAATTAACTGATTGTCAAAACGGAGTGACTGATGAGTCTGTTTAAATTCAAATTTGACTAATGATGTAACCGAGAAGATTTCAATGTTCTGAGAGAGACAATCTCATCTCAGCATTAAAGGACAAGCAGAAATAGTCATTTTTAGTTTAAAATGAATGCAATACCCCTGAATTTACGAGGCACAGTCAAGAGCAGAAAACCACCTCTGTGACATCTGACCCTAACACAGATGGACGAAGGTAGCGTGAACAACCTAGCTCATATCATATGTGCACATGTGGGAATTCATGAATGCATAGAAGATGGGAGTCAAAGACACATAAATTAAGGGATGACATTGTAATCCAGTGATTTGCCTGACTGACATGTGCCTGTCCCTCTGTCCTCTGAACACACAGTAAAGATGTTTAATGAAGTGTAGGGAATCACAGTTATTCAGAAGGCAGAAGTTTAGAAAACTGATGCATGGGGTATATATCATTCAGAAACAATGCACATTTAGTTTGTTAGGGCCACTCTAGCTGAGAGGAAATTGGCAAAGAAATAGACAAGAGGGCATTTTGGCCCATTAGGCCATACATAAAGTGAATGAATCCATATATGCAATTCTGAAATCTGAACAAATTAATACAACAAGCTCTAGCAAAACCTGAAGTGTAAAGACAGTGCAAGCAAAGGTGAAAGTGGCACAAGACCTGTGGATCAAGGTGAATAAATGTAAGCAGTAAGTAAGCAGAGATCTTGACTATCTGCAGGCAGTGTGTAAAAGCCTTTTAACTTTTCCATGTGCAGAGGGTATGTTATTTGGATTTTTTAAAGAATACTTAATGCAGGAGCTTGAAATAGTTTCTCCCATTTCTCTCAAAGACACCGTTTAGCAGGCAGCAGCTGTGTCTCGTCTCAATCATCTAGTCAAATAAAAGTCCATAAAAGCCCTACATGCCAGATGATGACTGAAAAAATGAGCTAGGACTCAGTAAAAATCACAAAATTGCCAGTGCAATGTCTAAAGGAGGTGGACTTTCCCATCACATACCATCTGCCACTGCCTGGAAGCTGACTTTTACATTATCTCAACCAAGGCTGAAGTATGAAGAAACATAATGCCAAAGAAGCAGCACTAGCTCAAGTGAAGATTTTACAAGTTTAGAGTAGATGCCACAGAAAAGGCATTTATCAAGAAAATATATATATATATATATATATATATATATATATATATATATATATATATATATATATATATGATTGCAGAAGACAAATTCATCTCAATCTATGAACGTAATTAGCTTAATACAAATCACTGCAAACACATTTTCATTACAACCTGGAGAGTTAATTGTGTAAAAAAGTCAACAAGTCATGATGTTAAACCATCTTTTCATGTTTAATATTAAGAATAACCATTTCTTTTTCTCTTCAGAACAAGCTTTTCTTATTATAAAGATGTCTTTAGGCTTAATCATGCTGCCATTCCCTAACATCCACAAATCAGGACAATCATCTTTATGCAATAATTAAATATTTTTATCTTGAGTGGTTTTTTGTTTTGTTTTTGTTTGTTTGTGAATCAGGAATCTACTGTATAAAAACAAACTTGACAGGAGAATGTGCACTCCCGTACTGAAACTCCAACCAACTCATACAAACATTTTGTAACTACGGGGTCACTGGCGACGCAATGGTGTGGTGAATTTTATCTAAGAATTACATTCACATTTTATTTCACTTTGTCTAGCAAATTACTTCCAAATCCACATCAACACTGAAACCAACAGTCTTATTTGTGCTGGCGAGGCATAACTTCTAGAATCTTTCAACTGTAAAAAAATATCAGCCAAGTCAAGCCTCAACTCAAATTCTACTCAATATTTCATCAGCACTGACTCACCCCTGGAGCAGAGAGGAGAGGGTCACACTGTATGCTGCTGACATTTGTGGTCAGTTTTGGAGCACACCACAGCTGTTAAAATGCAGGGTGTGGCAGACGGGAAGATTCACAAAAGTCTAGTTTGCCTTTCCCTCATATTAATTGTAAATATAGCCTGTTCAGTCCTTTACACCTCATCACCTCACCCTACCAGGCTGATTATGAAATTACATTAAAGAGTCCATGAAAGAATATTAAATAATTGTGGAAAACAGTTGTGTGATAAATCCAAAATGTACCAAGCAAATGGTGCAATTTAGCACTGTTTCAGCATGTGCACAGTACTTCAGCAAACATCACATCACTGCAGAAAACACAAGCACACAGAGCATATTGAAGGCACAGCAGTTCCTGCAACAACCACTCTGCCACTCTTTTGGTCGCCTCCTCACATGCACTGTGCAAATATGCATTCTGGGGGGAAAAAAAGCCAGTGATAGCTCTTTTACAGTCATTACACTGAATACCCTGATCATGATGCAGACCAAGTTTTTGGCAAGTTTTGGATCAATGAGTCTGGTAATTGTAAACGAAGAGACAATCATGCATAATGCTGCATGATGGATGTACTGGTACTGCCATAAGACAACATGATTGGAAGAACCATTGATCACCAGGCTGATTTCTAGGCATCTGCATTGATGAGGTGCTTTGCATTGACCACTATGGTTAAATATGTGCATGTGGAGGGTGGAATGCAGGGCCTTATGGATCTTCGTTTATAAAGAAAACATTTTCTGCAAGTGTGCGCACATGTGGTTTTTTTAAATGCGATTTTTTTTTTTCGGCCCATGGCATTTTTGTAGCACATTCAGTTTTAGCATGCTTGTTTCTTTCAATTTCTCACCCTTCTGTAGATTTCTCTTTGCTTTCTAACTCTTAAGAAAGAGAACCCTCTTAACTACTCTGCGTCGCTTCATTCTGTCAGGGAGATTGGAGCTGAAAAAGACAGATTGAACACTCTGGGAGCGTGTTTGTATTTTGCAGGGTTTGTAAAAACAAGTGTGCTTATGTGTCTGTCCTGCCTAAGGAGGCTGTGTGTAACTGACGCATAGTTTAATCAGTTGTAAAGGGATATGTGCTGTTGCCAATACACCACCAGTTTAAAACCTGATTTCCTAATTGCATCAAAGTTCTGTGTTAATGGTCATCTTAATTTACCCAGTAAGTGAAACTCTTGAGATTAAGTATCTCTTTTGTAAAGGTGAACTGGGCAAAGAAAGGAAGCTGTATTTACAATTTTGATGTTCCCCATATTGTTCTAACTAGTGTTGATGTTAAGTTGTTGTGGACTCACATACAGTACTTAGTTTAACAAGGTTTAATGTCACAGAGATCTCAGAATCAACAAAAGGTGTAATGTCATGCACATGTCATCCACAGCTCAGGAGCCGGTGTCTGTTGGAGAAGTTGACTTGGAGCCATAGAGTTGCAGTGAGTGAATGTCTGAATTGATCTTAGAGTCCTTTCTCGATTCCAGGCAGAGGCGGTGGCGGGAGGTTGGCCAATAGAGAATGTGGGGGCTGGACAAACAGGTGAGTTTTGGAAGGTAAGTGAAGGTGGCGGAAGACTTCCTCTTGGAAAGTGGGCCAACTGTGGATCAGGAGGGTCATCTGCCACTTGGAAAGTCAGTGACTAATCCAGCCTGCATGTGGAGGGATCCCTGGGCAAGACAGTGAACCAAATGCATCCATCAGTGTGAGTGTGTGAATGTTAGACAAGGTGCTCAGGTATAGAAAACCCCCCCACTTGTATCAATGTGTGTGACTGAGACTTGTCTTAAAGATAAATCCTTTCCTTGAAGAACACAAGAAGAACAAGAAGTCTTCAGTCAACTATGCAGGTGACTCCAAGGCAGAGAGAAAAGTAAAGTTAGCACAAAGAACACACAAGCAGTTTTCACAAACATGAGGTAACCTGATTACAACACAGCTCATGACAATGACCTGGCAGAGTATAGCCCTTAAATACTGGCAGGTAATGAGCAAATTTAGGAGCTGGTGTATTGGCTGAAGAGTGGGAAACTGCCAGCAGGCAGAGTCCAGGGAACAGAGCCTGCACACCTCCACCTGTCAGAGAGATTGAGAGAGAAAGCAAAACTGTCACTAACTGCTGTAATTTTCCTTATAACTCAAAAACTTTCACACTTTTATTAAAAATCAAAAGAAAGCAATTCTTTTCATGTTGCCAACTGTATTTATTTATTTGACAAGCATAATGTCAAAATTACATATCTCTCATAGGTTTTTGCAATTTCTATTTTTTCTGTAACTAGCAATAGTCAGATTTTCAGATGATTGCCCTGTTGGGGATGAAATCCTTCTGGGTCATTTAATGCTAAATATAGATCCACACAAAGAAGCCAGGATCTGAAAAGGGAATAGGTAATATTCCTACTTTAAGTAAGGTGTGCTAGTGAGTGAAGAAGCAAGTTTGGCACACAAATGTATAAATGGATAGTACACAAATGATAGAAAAAGTAAAAGAAGGAAAAGACCTGACATAGCAGCACACATATCATGGAATGAAAAGAAGAAAACAATGCGTAAGCAGAAGACGAGTGGAGTGTTATCAGGGTGCCCCAGACTCAGAAATAATGTAGCAGTGCACTAACAAGCAGAATGGTGGAAACCCCATTTGCATTGAATGAGAGGCCGCAGCCAAATCCTACTGGCTGGACATGCATCCAGAAGGCAAGCAATGAATCCCCACTTCTCTCTCTCTTGCTCTCTGTTTCTCTGAAGCTATGCACACTCGCAATAATATAATTCACCTTTCTGTCCTTCCTTTTTTTCTGTCTTAGATGTCTCTGTTTCTTTCTTCTTTTTCTTTTTTTTTTGCCTGTCCCGTTCAGTACTTTAGCAGTCAGAATTATTGTCTGAAGGCCAAGAAAGATGCCCAACGGATTTATTTTTTCAAGTGGATCGTTATGGCTATGCCATATTGGTCTACTTGATTGATCATTATTATTATTATTATTCATTTATTTATTTTATTTTATTTTAAGTTATCACAAACTGGATAGACATGACAGGGGGATAGGAAAGGGAGAAAGAAAGGGGGGGAAAGAAAAACAGAGGGGAAGAGGGACAGTGAGAGAGGACACCAAAAAATCCATTGGATCACCTGCTGAAAGAAAAAAAGAGAAAACAAGCAAAAAGAGAGCAACACAATAGGGAGACCACAGCAACAACCTAGATAAGTGTAAGCAACAGTAAATACTAAATATCGAATGTTACTGAGCAGCACGGAAGACTGACAGCGCACGACACGTGAGCACCCGTTTGTACACCTTGAATTGAATTGCTGACCATAATACAACACCTTCATTTCAATAATTTGAACAGTGATAACATAGAGTGCTTGGATTCATGGGATAAAAGATTTGGGATACCTGTCTCAATGGAACCTGTCTGTTTGCTTAAATAGTATATATAGATATTACTAAAAAAAACACAAAAAAAACAAATAGCGTTAAAATTGAAACTAGATAGAAAAGGCTAGTGTATTAGTCTTATCTTGATCACTGTGTGACTTTGAAATATGCTGGCAGAATGCTAAAGAGGGACACAGTGCATCAGCAAGAGATGCCAGGGGGGTACCCCTTGCTTTAAAATGTGATATGCAGGGTGTTCCTGATCAAGGATCAGAATATGATTTTTATAAGTGAACTAAACTTTCTTCCAGGTATATCACATACATTAATGTACAGGATGCAATACGCCACCAATGTCACTACAAATCATTTCAAATTGCATTTGCAATGCAGTTTCAGATCACATTCTCTACTGGCCTCCATGTAGTTGTGATCTGGTCACAACTGATCACTGAACACTGATAAACATTTCATCTCACAGACTTTGTGTGTTGTGAGATTTTCCATTTTTAGATGTTTCTATTCAGCATAACCTAATATTTTCAAATACTGCAAATAAATAACATTGCACTGTAAAAAGTTAAACATCCAACAGAAGCAACAGTGATTAAATGCATTTTGTAAAGAGGAGGATTTAAAGATGTGAATATGCTGGCATAACAGTAATAGTGTAAATGCACTATGTGTAACTAAACACGTTCTTCTGCTACAGCTTTTTATATACAAAAAATTAAAAACTATCACTTAGATTAACAAATAAGATGGCAAAATATAATATGAAATTAGACATTTAACAGCATATATCTTAAAATTTTAGTTGTGCAATGCATTTCTTTAAATAAAATTAAACACAGTATACCTCAATGGGAATAAGATGACAAGTTTTACATTTTTCTTTCCACTGAGACCTTCTTTTTCCTCCAACTGAATATTTTAAAGCTGAAATAAGTATCCAGTTGAATATAAGTTACTGTAACAGTGATAACTTGAAACTGTTTTGGTACTAACTCAAAGAAGGTTCACCACACAAAGCAAGAAATGACAGCTGACTGTGAATTAGAAAGAGAGATAGGGACCTAATTCCAAGGCCTCTGTATTTAAAAATATAAACTATAACCCAACTGATGCAACATAAAGGATCCACTAAGGTTCATTTAGCTCAGAACTGAGAGCAGAATACAGCTTCACTGAGTAAAAAAGAGCTGGGAGCTTATCAACGTTTTTTTCATTAGTGCCTGAGCTCTCTGGGGGTTGTCTTTTATGTTATGGATCAACAGGCTTTCAAAGCAACAGATTTGAAGAGCGAGTGTGACAGAGGAACTGGAAGAGGAAAAGAGGGAAATACATACATTTAAGAAAGAAAGAAACAGTGCACATGTTAATATGTTCTGAACTTCTACACTGACACAGCAGGACATAATCCTATCATACAGAAAATCTGAGAAAGCTGTGCCAAGTAAACATCTACGAATATCTGTGGTGTTTATTGTTGGATTGCACACATACATGGTACAGTGTGATCATATAGAAGAAACTGCAGAGACATGGATGAAAAACTATGAGCAGTTTAAATGCCTTTTAAAGAGATACAAACATTTACTGATACAGAAGGCAGAATTCAGGTCAGTGGTTAATTGCTGCCTCATTAAGTCTCTGTAAGTTTGTAAGAAGTCTTTTACTCAAACTGACACATTAGGTAATCAGAGAGTGACGGAGTGGAGACAGGAAATGAACCTTCTTCTTTATCATTATTTTTTATGGATGGATGGATGGATAGTTGGATGGAAGGCTGGAAGGAAATCTAAAAAG
>VVHJ01008422.1:6914-18526 GCA_015107715.1 Tylochromis polylepis | reverse complement strand
GCGTGAACCCAAACAAAGTCCAATTTTGTTTTGGTTCTTGATTTTATATTTAATTTGTTTGTATTGCAGTGTGGCCTTCTAAGAGAAAAGACTTTTGAAGTTAGACACACACACACATTTTGGGTTTTTTTGGGGTTTTTTTTTAACACAGATGCCATTATCCAGCATTGGTAGTGACACATACTTATCATTTCAGTAGAAAGACACCATCGCAGAAAACGTGAAATTTTGCTGCATGCTTTGAATGGGGAAAATAGTGCCACCTGCTGGACACATATAAAGCATCCTCAACACTAAACCAAATATAAAAATTACAAATTGATAGCTAGTAGTCCCAAATGAAATCTTAACATAATGGAATACATTAGTTTATGCTAAGACAAATGTGCAATGAAAAATGGCATTTTCAATGGTTGTCAATGGGGCAGTTTTTGGCTCTAGGAACAATTGTGTCGGGTTTTGTATAGCTTTGCCATTTTAGGCTAATTTAAGGAACTGAGACCACAATTCCAAAATTTAAAAAAAAAAAAATTGAATATCCTCTGGCAAATTTGACTATATTCCATTCAACACAGTGAAAATGGCTTAAAATTTAAAAAGCAAATGGCAGAAAATGTCCCTAGGATCTCTTAAGGGTTAAAAATAACTACAAATTTCTTATCATATTAGAGAAATGCTGCAGGTTACTTAATACTGTATGTATGAAGACCAAAATGGTGGCAAAAGTTACCCTGTTTAACTGTTCTTATCACATACCAGGTCTAATCTAATTTACCCTGCACTTACTTTTACAGGTATAGTAAAGGTTAAAGTAGAAGAAGTAATATTTGTGGTGGTAACTATAGTGTTAAAAATTAAAAAAAAAGAGTGAGATAAAACATTGTTTAATAGTGGTAAGCAAACTTTACACAGTGAATATGTGTTGAATGCAAGGTGTGTAAATATATGTATAAAAAAATACACATTAAGATATATGTTTATTATGTTTTGGAGAATGTGATTGTCTGAAATGAAAAAAAAAAGGCAAACTCTAAAAATGCTTAAAATTTCAAAACAAATAAGCCGCAATCCACAGAATCTTCAAATTATGCTTGTGTGAGTGAATACAGCAAAATAATTGCACACATGTTCTTTTGCATGTATGTCACGGCATCAGCATGTGGGTAAATAGTGTCTTTCAAATGTAGCTGCTCTGGTAAGTGTTGAAAGTCAGCACAGATGTTGCTAGGCCGGCATCAACGACGCAGAGCTCACCATTCAGGTTTCAGCAGAGCGGTGTGCATGGACGTGTCTGAGGAGGTGTGAAGCAAAACACCATCAGTTTGTTTTCAGACAGCACATCCCGAGAGGAAGACTTCCCAGTTGCTTGTCTCTTTATGTGTAGTAGTGTAGATCAGTAATGTTAATGTTTATGGTAATGAATGTAATTGAACGCTGAAAAAAAAAAAAATATATATATATATTACTCACAAGTGCATCCTCTTTTAACCCATTAAAGACTGAAGCCATTTTGGTATGTTAAAGAAAAGTCCCGTGCATTGTCCATTATGTGAGGCAGCTACTGTTGAGGGAAACCACTGTCATGTGTTGTGGTTCTTGGTCTGCAATGTTCATACTGCATGTTGTCTCCCATACACATCAACATAAGTGCTGACCTTCAAGGATGCAAAGTTTTATAGTGGAGCACTGCATTGTAACAAAATTATATGTTTATCAGTTCACCTGTCAGTTAATGTTGTAACTTATCAGAATATAAATGTGTTAAAGAATTTCCCAAATCTGAGATAAATAGACCGTCTTATTTCATATTTAAGTGGAAGTGAAAATAATTTATTTTAAATATCAGCATGCAAAAGAAAACTGTCTTTATGTGTTGGCTAATGAATGCCCACATCAAATTAAAATCTCTGAACATTTTAATCAAATGTTTATTGCAATTTAATATTGCCTTCGTAGTCAAAATGTGTACCTCATAGAAGGTAAATGTTCCCATTGTCATTTTACTAACTATAAGACCATCAACATCTTGGGATTCACAAAGTCTCACAGGACCACTGTAGTTTTAGAGGCATAAGGGGTCAGTTAACTTCAGAGGCAGAATGTATAACCTTGACTTTCCCTCATAGAGCTGTGTGAGAAAATGAGCCCACATGTCCACATTTTAAGCTAATTGATTCTCTAAACAAGCCGTTAGCCTCCCACTAATTCCTTAATGACTGGAGGTCCCTTTATGTGCAGTGACTCTTGATTACAGGTCTCTTACACCACACACACACACACACACACATATAGACACTATTACAAATACATGCACAACTCTGCTCAGAAAACAGGAAGAACAGCACCGGAGAAATCTAGGGAAAGACAGAGAAGGAGAGCGGGACGGAGGACCCCTTCACGCACCAGTGAGTGCCCACTGTGGGCTCATCACAACCTCCTCCCATTCTATGGTACATACAGCAAAGGAGCTTTTGCAGACCACAGCAAATGGGCCATGAAATGTTACTCAATGCTCAACACGTTCCTCAGTCTGGTTTGTTTTCACACAAACATCTAGCACAATACACAATTACAACAACTAATTGAGTGTGGGGTGGGGGGGGTGAAGGCAGGCTGAGCATCTCTCAAACAATGAAAATTAGAGAGCTTGCATTGTCAGTTGTATGTGCTAACTGTTAATTTTGGACCCTTGTGTTGCTTTATTTTTGTTGGTACAGATCAGGCATGCAGCTAACAATTACTGTTATTCTTAATCTGGTTTTTATGATTATTATTACTCTATCAAATGCTAAAACTTTGTTAATGACAAAGCTAAGTTCAGAATTCAATAGCTGTCACCAACAATTTTTAACTGTCATAGCATAGATGGGCATTATAATTAGCAGAGATTAAAAACCGTAATGGATCATGAGTTTCATTTTTTTATTTATTTGCTGTTAGCACCGAAGAAAGTCATCTAACATATAGCTCACTGGTAAAAGTTAAATATGTGAACCATAATACGACATAACACCAACAGCAGAAACCTTGTCAAGCTAAAGCCACATATATAATTTTATTTTATGTCATCTATATACATGCAAATGCTCAAAGCTGTGACATGCTGTTGCTATTTCATGGCCTAACAAACAACCCTCAACTGCCTCCAGCACCACTTATACAGTAAATCTTCTGCACCCATTGAAGAGTGCCCGAATGCATATTAAGAATGCAGAATGACAGGTTGTGTCAAAGGGGAACAATTTGTAGTTCCATTTCTACTGTCCCATAATGAATTCAAAGTTCCCAAATCTCTTGGCAGGTGATGTCTTGCATTATGTGCTGCTTCCAGTCATGGTGGTACTGGCAGTGTGTCTGAGTAATGAGCATGACCCAACATAAATGCTGTGTGGCCAACTTGGCTCTTCACTGGGAGCGTCAGTCGCACTTTAATCAGGGATATTGGGGAGGAGTGTGCCTGGGAAGGTAGGCTGAAGCTTTTAAAGACCTGACTAATAAGACATGTCAAAGCAAGCTGGCCTCCAGCCAGAACTGATATGCAGACCTTCCCTAACTGCTCCCGATCCTGCCTCGCCACAAACAGCCTCAACTGCACTCGGACACAGATGGCCTTTTAACAAAGCTGGATAGTCACTGATGCAAGCAAACAATGCAGTGCATCGCAAAGCAGCATGTGGCACGAGGATTAATCATTTTCTCTCTTTCTCTCTTAGCTTTGTGCAGAATTTTTACAGTTGTCTCGCTATTAAGGTTAAAATCTCGTCAAAATCTTAAGGTGTTTCCCTTATATTAGAGTTGTGGGTAGAAGTTAAAGTGGGCTGAAAGACCAGAAACTGTGTGCTCCTTCAGTTAATGAGTAATTAAATCTCATAGGTAGGTGTATGTATACCATTACTGAATTATCACTACTAATTATTACTAATTCATTATTATTATTTACTTATTTATTTATTTTTTAATATGCTACAACCTGATGTTGTTTACAGTGATAGAAATATTTGCTCAGCAACAAGAAAATAATGACCTTCCATGGCCTGCTTACATCTTCAGCACATCTTTTTCCTTCTCATCCCTGTAATGCGTTTATGGTATTGATGGAAAGTTGTGGTCATGGTACTAAAGCATCTAGCTAGCTAGCTGGAGAGGAGCGAGCATAAATGGAGTAACATTTTTTTAAATGGTAATTTCAACTGCAGCTTTTTAAGCAGCTCAACACATATCACTAAACACAAAAACTTATTCTAAGCATTTTGTCCCAAAATGTATGTAAGAAAGACAGGAAAGGAGAGGAAAACAAGAAATTATCTTCAAAGATAAGGAAAGCTCATCAAGTGAAGTTTAATACTGGAAATGTAAATCTTATATATATTATTATTAATTTCAGAATTTTCAAATCAGACATTGGATCTATACAAGATGTGTTGAATTATGTAAACAAATTTAATTTTACTAATTTTGTGTTATTGGGAGGTTGCATGGAAATATCAGGTAGTGTAGTGCAGGCTAAACTGGTTAGTGATAAAGTGTATAGTAATGGACTATGTTGGCTTGGTTACATTTAGGGTACTTATGATAGGTTCATGAAATGTACCTATCATAACTACATTTCACAAAAAAAATAAAATAAAAAAAAGCCAACAAAAATAATTATGCAAGTTATTTCGAAGTAATTATTTTACCCATCTTGGACCGCTAAATTTGATATTAAGGTTCCCTAATGTATGCAACTCCATACAGGGCCAACACAATGCAATTATATGTCACAGCAAGTAACTTAAATCAGAGCAAAAACAATAACGTATTTGCCAGTAATCATGATAGATATGGAAATGCTGAATTAGTGAAAAGGCGTATGTTTTCAATTGAATAGGTAATTAGCCGTAGGGCTTAAGTAATAGCAAGAAAATCCATGTCGTTACAGGCAGTCCCCGAGGGGACAGTTTTGCATGCACTCGCAGCAGAGCAAATCAAATCCCAAGAGAGAGAGAGACAGAGAGAACCTTTCTACTGAGAAATTCTGACCTGACAGTTCCTTTGAGAATATAACATCTCTAGTCTCAATTTTAATAAGAAACAGTGTAAATGAAACTGAAACATCATCTGGAATTGAAAGAATTTCTCACAAATAACCTCTTTGATCACTTCACCATTGTTTAACAGAAACAATGGGTTGGTACTTGTTTCATCCCTCTTCATTTACTTTGACACACAGAAAAAAATGATCTGTATCTAGCTATGTTTGCATCTATATGCTTTAACATTATTAGAATAAATGGCAAGACTTTAATTGAGTTCCATAAATCACTTGTCAACATTCCTTACATCTTCACGTCCTACTTCATTCAGTTTTTTCTCCAACCTTTGAAGCAGCAGCCAGGCTCACATGGTGTTATGGCAACACTATAGTTTTCTGTTTTCTACTTATGTATTATTAATTCCCTCTAGTCTATTGGTTATATATTGTAATTATTTTGTATTTTTGCCCACATATGAGACTCAACATATTTGTCCTTTAGGCGGAAGAAATGTTTTTCCTTTTGTTTTGTTTTTCTTTTTGAATCAATCTGAATCAAACATCAAATTATAACTGTTGTGAGTCGAGACTGCAAAGGATTTGAAAAAAAAAAACTACTTTACATGATTTAGACATGCTCTACCATGAGGCATCATAGACAACTAAGAAGAGTTTTAGTTACTTGTGATGTATACTAACAGACAAGCAAACACAGAATGACAGAACTGATGGTGCTTGTGTGCTGCCTGTTTAAGAAATTGTAATTAAAACAGCCTGAATCCTCCAATCCCTGATAAATATTTCATCAGGTGGGCTCTGGCTGATTGCTACTGTAATGGGGCAATGGAGCAACGATATTCAAATATATATATATATATATATATATATGAAAACAAGGCATCCTATGAAGCCCATATTTAAAAAAAAAAGAAAAAAAAAGAAAAAAGTATTACAGTTATATTCTCACTTTCAAACCATAAAATGACTCTTGTACCACCTGAGGAATTTTTATGCAGGGCTGCTGCAGGATTTCATAGCACTACTGTTAACAGATGAGATGTTACACAACCAGAATAGGCCAGTCTAGGGGGAATCCAAACCTGACAGATTTTTTTTAATAACAAAATATCCCTGTCTGGTACACTTTGACCAGCAATCTGTCCGAGCCTAAAGCAATATGTTTCCATGCACTGTTAGGTTACATGACACTGTATCTTGCCACAATCCCATGTATCTGTGTTGTCATCATTTTATTTATTTATTTATTTTTCCTCTCATCTGTAAATGCCCCTTTTACTGTGCTGTTTTCTTGGTCTGTTCAGGGTACAGGATGCACACTGAAATCAATTTAACATTTCTTTTACTTATCTTTTATTCAAACAGAGACACATTAAAAATGGTCCAAATGATTAAGTATTAAAAATACAATTCTAAGTGTGTGTCTAATCTGGTTATAGGAATCTAATGGTCCCATATCTAATTTCCATGTGACAAAGATACATGTATCCAACTATCTATTAGTTTCCCTGCCTAACATTTATTGAATTGCTAAAAAAAAATAAACAAAAAGCTAACACATCCTGGCGAAAAAAGAACAAAAAATCAAAGCACTGCTGGTTATCGACTAGTTCAAATTTTCATATTCTGTATTCAAAAATAGACTCATTGAAGTTGTTTCACCGAGCAAACATCAAAGAATGAAAACATAGGATAAACACCCGCAAGAAGTGGTGAGGTATAACCACTGTAGACCTACCATGGCTTAACCTGCAACAAGATATTGATCTTGACTTGTATTTTGTCTGAATTCTTTATGATTATTATATATACATAGTACATATTTTCATGCTTCTGAGTTCACCAAAGGTCCAAGTTGAGACTATTGCAGATATTTAACTAGGAGATAAGTAGTTCTTATGATTTAGTTTTCTGAACTCAAGAAATTTAGGACAATTTCATCTATTCCGACAATTACGTCTATCTTCCAGAGATTGCAGACATAACAATAGCTCTGGTAAGAAGCATAAATATCAGTAGATGTAGTTGCAACATTTGGAAGCAATAAATAATTTGGATGTAGTGTCTAGATGGTTTTTGGTGGTTTTGTGAACACAGTTTTCCCAGCCAGTCGGTCTAAACTAGATTGTCTGTAAGTCATGTTTTGTGGAAAGAGCTTTATAAAATTGCTTGCTTGTGAGCTTGCCATTTGTCTTTAGTTCATTTTGTTGATAGTAGCAGCAACCCTGCCAATGCACAAACAATCAGGCAATAATTCAGCCAGATTGAAAATTCTCAAAATATTGTAGATTAATATACTTTGTACACATATATTGTAATATGTATGTTATAGTGGATTTCAGACTTACATTTTCTCCTCTGACCAACAAAATTTGGTTCTACTCACATTTAAAAGATTGGGAGATTCCCCAAGGTAAGCATAAAACTAAACTAAGCAGGCAGGCTTAATTTGTATCCTGGCATGTACCTCAACAGATTTTAAAACTAACAGATGTAAAATAACTGTCCAGCTCTGCCCTGACTACCAAATCAAACATTATCCAAATCCATTTTACTGTGAAAATCTGCATGAACAGGACTCATAAATAAACAGAGAGAGAAATTCGGAGCTATGTGCTATACACCTTATGCACTGATTCTGTCCTTTGTATAATCAGTTATCTTCCCACGGTTATATTCCAGACAAATGCATTGGGTTGTATTGTTTATACATATCAGGGAAAAGTAAAGAAATGAACCTTTTTGGTTGAAAATAGATGCATATTTGTTATAGAGCTCTAGTTTCAGTTTAAGGAAGTACTGATAAATATTATCTTATATCTTTTCCCTAATATCACAATCTATTCTGCATGTTGACTTACAAACCGGTATTAATAAAATACATATTTAGTTGAAAAAAATACAGTCAGAAGTTATGAAGGTCCATTCAGGAATTTAAATGCTCCAAAGACTACTCTGCTACAAAAAATACACATAATAGATTGGACAGAATGTGTCAGATTCATGTCAGCTAGACATATCATTTTGTTTGAATCAGCCCCTTATCAAATGCCAGATACTGGCTCTATTTGATGTGCAGCCTGCTGGTGTACATGACATGCCATCTACTGATGATGTTAAAAGAGTCTTATCACATCTAAAACTCTCACAATGCAGCACATTGTGATATATGGATAAACAAAAGACTGAGGACACTTCTTCCAGCCTCACTAATGCGTGTCAGTATAGACATGAAAGCAGCCTGATAGCTTTTGCCTTTTTACTGCATCTTTCCCAGGGTAATTGCAGTTTCATCTTTACTTTTAAAGCCCTGCCAGTCTGCCTGAACTAAATGACAGGCTAGTCGTAACTGAATTACAGAGAAGGGAGGAAGCCAAGAATCACCTTCCACTAACTTGCTTGCTAAGTGGTCTGATTGCATGGTCAAGTCCTGGGCATTAAACTGACTGTTGCCATGGCAATTCCTCCAGACACATGTTGATGTAAAATCCACTCAATTAATGCAAAGGGATTTTTTTTGTTTTTTTTCTCTCCCATCATTGAGGCAGTGGATCACAGTATTTATATGAATTCAAATCAGCAAAGTGTTACACACGTTGTGGAATCTGGATGATTAATTCTATTTTAAAATCACCAACATGGACTGAAAATGGGAAACACATTCTTGAAAAATAAATGCTAAAACAGTAATGTTTATTTTGAATGCCTTGGAAAGAAAATATGCAAAATTGTTAGTAATGTTTGTTATTATTATTTTTGTTGTTTTTTGTAGAATGTCATTTGTAGAATGCTGTTTGAAGTACAAAAATTTGCCATCCTGGATTAGCTGTCATTATTACACTGTTTATGCATAGTAAGTCAGTGTAAATGTTAAAATATCACTTTGGTATGCTTCAACAGCAAGAGACTTCTGAATTGAATATAAGATATCAGGTCTTCATATTAAAAGAATGACTAAGAATCACTGTCTTAGGGGGTTTACGTAGAAAGTTTAATGAGCCCATTTTTCCTGAGAGAGTGACGATGGAATAAAATATTTCTTGCATTATTCTTTTTCACATGATCAGCTGTTTAGTAAATACAGTTAGTTTCTTAAGTCTTTGGACTGTGGATTTAAAATCACATGACTGAAATGCAGACTTTGAGCTTTAATTCAGAGTGTTTAACTGAAGTCTTCTACTATCTGTTCAAAAATTACAGCCATTTTATACATATTAACTCATTTTCACCAGCTTGGAAGTAATTGGGCAATTGACTGACAACCAGTTCCATGGCCAGGTGAGGTCTTTCTCCTCATTATTCCATGCCAAATTAGGCATATAAAATATCTTGACTTGGCTTTAAGTATTGAACTTCCATTCAGTAGCTTCTTACTGGAACTCTTAGTATGATATGTTTTTTTGTTTGTTTGTTTATTTTTTAAGGTGAAAAATGAATTTAATTTTCATTTTACTTTTTTAATTGAATTTTGGAATAAGGCTGCAACATGAGACCATGTGGAACAAGTGAAGTGCTATGAATGCTTTCTGGATACACTGTGCAACAAGTTATAGATCAGTTGTTACACTGAACAGGAAGCCCAGATTAGAGTTTTCCAGAATAGGTCTAAAAGAATATGCCCAGGTCTGAAAAAAATCAATCTTTTGGCAGATAAAACCAAGAGCAGATTGATGGGAAGACCCAAATATGGAGAAGGGCAGGGACAGCTCAAGATCTGAAGCATACATATCATCTGTCAAACATGGTAGACACAATATTGAGGGATAGGTATGGATGACTGCCAGTGGAACTGGGTCACTAGTGTTTACTGATGATCTTTCCGCTGATAGAAGTAGCAGGATGAACTCTGAAGTGTACATGGCTATAGTCTCTGCTCAGAGTCAGCCTAGATTTAGCAAATACAGAAGAAAAAAACAGATTGGCCTTTACAGTGCAAGTGGATAAAGGACCTTAAGCACAGTACAAAAGCAACCCAGGAGTTTCTCAAGGCAAGGAAATTGGATATCCTCCAGTGGCCAAGTCAGTCACCTGATCTCAACCTAGTAGAGCATACTATTTATTTACTGAAGAAGAAAAATGAAGGCACCAATTCTTATATTTAAAATTACATGAGTTTATCCAATTTATTTTGAATAATGGAGGACTATGTATAAAAATGGCTGTGATTTCTAAACCGTTAATGCTTAAACTCCTGGGTTTACAACTAAATGTCTACAAGTCACATCTGAAGTGTGTTATTTAAAATCCAGTGGTAAATATTACAATATTTCAGTGTAACTACATCCAAACAATTGACAAGTACTGTAAGACATCATGGAGATTTGATAGGTCACACTTCTATTTCACCTATTTGTGTATATGCTGTAATATGTCAAAATTTCCTCCCATCCAGGTTTGCTGCCCTGTCATTAATGTGCATTTATACATAATAAAGACTTTGAGTGGATATTTTTGGTTTCTTGCCATGAATCAGTTTTTTGTTGTTTTGTTTTTTGTTTGTTTTTATTGTATCTGCATTTTATTATGCAGCACATAATTCACAGGGCTAGAGAAAATGAAGCTAAATTAGATCAAGAAACCAAGAAAATTGCAGATTAGACAAGCATGCCAAAGGCAGCACAATTTAAATTTAAAAATGGATTGTTGTTGTAAAGGCTTTTGGGTATTTTTAGTAATTTTCTCATTTTTAGTTGTGTTTTTTTGCTTAGGTGATAGCTAAAGAACCTCATAGCAGCATTTAAGCATAGGTCAAACCGTGTGGTTAATGGTTGCATCATTATGTCACTATATTTACTAAAACACAAAATGCAAGCAGTCCAAAAGCCTCTTTTAATATTAATGTTTTGAGATATAGTAAATCACACCTGTTTTTATGCTTCATTCAGCACATAAAGGCAATTGGAAATATATAAATTACCACAAACAAAATTTGAGTTTGAAGATGAGATTGATATGCAGAGTAACACAAATTAAGCAGAGTGAAGACAGAACAAAAGCAAAAGGTAAGTTAACAGAATAAACACAAACTGGGAATGCTATAAAGAACAAGAGAAATACAGGGAGAAGGAGAAAGGAGGGAGAACAAGAAGACACATGAGAACACAGTCATGTGGCTACTGAGCCGTACCGCTCATGGCTGGGCTGTGGAACTCATTATTGATGTAGTAGAAAATTTGCGCTGACAGGAAACGAAGCTGCCAGCTGTCTCACCCACACCACGCACACCCGTACACCCCTAGTATGACATTATCTCAGAAGGATGGCCAACAGTGGCATTGTATCCTATCACCCGAGTTGCCCCCTGGCATGTCAAGAGGAGATCTGGTCCCACTGTGGACATGGACACATACACATGTATACATAAACAGAAGCTGTGACATGAAAAGTAATTTGAACATTAATTTGCAGAGAGCTATACAGAGTCCAGGATCTCTCTCTCTCTCTCTCTCTCTCTCTCTCACACACACACACACACACACACACACACACACACACACACACACACACACACACACAGAGATATATATATATATATATATATATATATATATATATATATAAATAAATATATATATATGTG
>VVHJ01008417.1:28357-42276 GCA_015107715.1 Tylochromis polylepis | reverse complement strand
CACACACACACACACACACACACACACACACACACATTGCATAAACACACCATCCGCGTAACTGGCATGTGCCCCAGGAAGGCAGAGATGCCAGGGAGAGAGGAAGCGGCAGAGAGTTAATTAGGGCTTGGATACACACTCTTAGGGCTCTCACACCTCACTCACCTCCAGCCTGCTTCCTTCCTGTCATTGTTCCCTGCAGTTCAGCCACGGAGACACACACAACAAGATGGCCCCCCAAATAGCTGCTCCGTCTATGACAAGTTTAACTCAGCAGTGTTGGAAGCATCGTGTGTCAGTGTGTGTGCTTGACTGGGTTGCGTCTTCAGTTCTAGTTGTACATTTAACCATTTTTACTCGAAGAGCCGAAAGAACACGGGACTCCAGCTGTTTATTTACTCATTATCCAATTATCACTCTCACGGCTACGCTGCTTGGAACAGTGAAACTTTCCTGTGAGAACAGAAGTGCAGATCATGCTACATGTTGAGCACACACTCGCCCCAGTTGACAGCAAGTAGATGTGACACATAAGGGGAGAGTTGTGCTGCGTTATGTCGGGAGACAATATGACAGATTTTGGACTGTAAGCCCGCAGTGAGATGCAATTCTCAGAGTACTGAATTTACCACATCTATTCCAAATTTGTATTGTGTGTGCAGTGTGCGAGTGTGGGATAAAGTATGGAGATGATCTCTCTAACCCTGTCTCCTACAAAGTGTCCCAAATGCAGGGGGTGTTTTGACTAATGTGTTGCAAAGTTATGCACTACAGTAAACACACTGCACATTACAATAATCACTAATGTAATAGTTTCCCGTGATCAATATCTTTTTTGACTTTCTGCAATGTTTGATAGTTGCAGATAACAACATTGCTTTGAAATTATTATGCAAAAAGAAAAGAAAGCGATGGTGAAATGACACTTTTGCCAAGGTCCAAAACAACCACCCATTGTTGCCAGTGTGACATCAAAGCACCTGAAAAAGCAGCTCGCTAACACAAAGGTAATGGCTAAAGAACCCCAGGCCCAGAGCAACGCTCGGTCTGAGCGTCTGCAGACCACAGCCAAGGTTCTTCTTATTAAGGCAGAGATTTGTGTTGATATTCGGCCGAAGTGAAGTAATGCATTACTTTCTTTAAAACCTCAAAAGTGATGTAAAGCAGTTTTTTTTGTCTTGTTTTCTTGATCATTTCCATTCCCAAACACAGTTGGAAGGAGGCGTAAGTGCTGCCTGTTTTGCTTATCGTACATTCACATGCCATATGCTCATACCAAACGGTTATTTGTAGCTGTAATCTTTTAGCTCTCTGTTTTCACTATCAAATGATTCCATGAACACAACTGTATTAAACCGTTTCCATATGAGAAAGCGCTCAGAGCTTTAAGCTAATATGAGGGAGGGTTCAGTGCACTGAGAACCAAATCAAGTGGGTTCATTCGTCCAGGCGGTCACTTATGGGTGTAGTGATGTCTACCTGGAATTACTCATCTACAGCTAACATCACTTCCTACTTATGTTTTAATTCAACTGTGTAAAGTTACCTGCTACGGTATAAGTTCCAAAGAGGAGCGACAAAGGCTCATTACTTGTACACTGCTCCCCCGCTAGGACTCCCACAGTGCAATATGCTGTCTTGTAATGATGCCAAAATGGCCATTGTGCAACTAAGCAGCAGACGGTGATGATGCAAAACGATAGTCATTAAAGCTGGGGTTTGCAATGTGTTGTTTGGAGTCATGAGATTAAACATTTTAGCATGTTTTAATTCAAGTAGTTGCAGAGGTTTGACTCGTGCACCTACTCTAGCCTTTAAAAAATGTCGCATGTGACGGGAGAATCGAAGGTCCTGGATATCGGGTGAGACTAGACGGATGTTATAAGATATAATATCGGTTGTAATTATTTCCCGAGCTGCTGTGAGACTGCTTTGGACCTGCAAGAGGAGCAATTCTGGCACTTCTGCCTTTTAATATTATAATAATATCATAATAATATTCTGATTTTTAACACTCCTGCATTCCTTTGCATCGACTTTGGGAAGTCTAATTGTATCATAGCAGATAAAGCCAGGGGCTAGAAATTAAAGCTGACTTGTAATAATCAGTTTGAGAACAAAATTCAAGTCTAGTCCTGCGCCTGGCGAATTTCACCACTAATCTCGTCTTTTAGAGGAACCAGCATCTGTCTCTATTCAGTTGGTTTTAGTTCTGAAAAGATGGGAGAGTTCCTGTCATCACGACAGTCCTGAAACAGATGGTGAGTGGAACCTCACTAACCCACACCCCACAGGAATTACAGTCAAGTGTTCAGATGGCTGGCATGCATGTAATACTGGGCAATTGTGTGTTCAAATATGGCAATTTGACGCATTTTCATGGAGTGGAGAACATTTGTTCTCTTTTTACATGGTCGTTCTTTTGTTCCTTGTCCCTGTGCGGAAGGTAACTAATGTAAACAGCTGTGCATTGCCGCAGGCTTTTAGATTAAAGTCTCTGCTTTAACTAATCGAGAATACAGTACAGTGTAACACAAAGGTTTATTTTCCACAGATAAGAGAGGTGATTATTATGTCAAGAGAGTTGATGTTTTCAGCTAATTTGACTCCCAACCTGAGCATGGTGTAATTATTGACAGATTTCAGGTGTTGCCTGTAACACCACTGGCAGTCCATCTGTCTTCTCCGAGAATTTCCCTAATTGGCAAAACTCAATATTTAACTCCGTCTGCATCTACGTGCAACATAATGCACCGGGCTAGAAATTCAACTCCCCTTTTACGAACTAAATGTGTTTACGATCTAAAAAAGTAAAAAGCGATACAGAATCCTCGCTGCCCGTGTGATGTCACGTGCACGCACGTTTGCACCGATTGAGGAACATACAGGCTGGCTCTTTGGCAGATGTACAGAACGTCATGTATAATATATGTGTACTCGTTCAGCTATGCACAAAAGCCAGATGTTCTCTCTATCAACGGGTCCCCGCGCCGTTAACATGTTGGAACACGGCGGCGAAAACCAAACAACAACAAACAAGTGTTTTCTGTTACCAACAGCAGCCATTTTGGAACAAATAACAAAAGGACTTTTTGGAGCTCTCGACAGCAGGAGGCCTAAAAGTTGTGTTTTTCACGCACCTCCAGTTTTTTTTTTTTCCCCCATTGTGTCTGTGTTTCTGGATCAGGTTAATGAGGGAGTTTTTCTCTTGTTTTGCATCGCATGTGAGGTTTGCAGAAGTCTCTCGGAGTGTGGTTTTGGCAGGGTGACAGGGAGCTCTCCCAGGGCAAAAACAAACAGCTGTGGCATATGGGTAGGACGAACGGCGCAGCGCCGCGTCTGAGACACGGGCGCGAGGGCGTCGTGGGAGTCTGAAACGTAACCTGTCTGTGTTTAATGGCCTGGTCAGTCACGTTCTCGCAAATGGTAGCAGCAGCGCCAGAAGCCCCGCTCGGCATTCATTAGGCCTGAGCCTTGCAGAGGCCTGAGCCGTGCCCCGCGATGAAAGCCCTGGTGTCAGGCGTGAGCTCTGATGCCACGGCGAGGGAGCGTGGTGGAGGAAGAGGAGGAGGAGGACGCGTGAAGGGGGGGGGGGGGCTGCTCTGCAAAGACCCACCCCTGGGTATCTATCACACACAGCCATCACTCGGGAGCAGAGTAGACCTGATAAATAAATCAACTTAGAGGCCCAGTGAGGTTTCAGGGTCTATTCCTCTTTATGAGTACAGCAGGGTGAGAGATGGAAAGAGGGAGAGGGAGAAAAAAAACTTTGACTTCTTCACGCCTTGGTCCCAGTAGGCATAAGGACCAAAGACACCAACTCTGTGATTCTTTCAAAAATTAAATATATTCACTTATCTGAAAGGCCCAGGCTCAAGATCCTCATCTTTTTCTTTAACATCCGAGATAAAAGTGTGAGGACTTTCCCATTGGCTTTCAATCGGCAGCTCTTTGAAAACTCATACTTAATGATTTGAAGGTCTTTTAGAACTTACTTTGGGACAACAATTTCTGAACTGCCCCTTTTATGTGGAGATGAGTAGAAAAAGGCCTGTATGAAAACATCAGGGAGCTTCAAATTACCCCAACTTTAGAAAGAACATTGGTTATCAGGGCTTAATTGAGCGCGACTGACTTTACTCCAGAAGCCCCTCTTTATTTTTAATCCACTCCCCAACGTTTTATTTGTGCTGTTATTTATTTATTACAGACAAAAGTAGAAGACGTCTTGGATTTAGTCGAGTTTCTTGGCAGTAACTTTACAGACGAGGGACATTGTGTTTACGCTTTTAAGGCGCGTTCGCAACAATGCTGCGGTGATTTGAGGCGAACGAGCAAAGAAAAGTGCCGACGAGGGTCTAACCTTTCCGACTTTCCATCTTCAGAGGTTCAAATTAAATACTGGAGAGCTGGATTTTGATATTTGTCCCCATCAAAACACTCCGAGGAACAAAACAAAACAAAGATTGGTTTGAGAGGAGAGGAGGTGGAGGTGTGCGAGGAGGGTACGGATGGGGGGGGGGCAAAAGTACAATGCTGAAATTCCCCATGCACTCTGTCTCAGTTAGAAACTTAATGGTTGTGTTTACCTTCTCCCCCTGAATGTTTTCTCTCAAGGCTCTCCTTTAACATACTGTATTTGACTCTAGGAAACATTTCATTCGATCTTATTTTCCTATTGCTTCCTCATTCTGTTTGTTCTCGGCTGCTGTTAAGTTTGCTGCAGTTTGGCAAGTGTTACATAGGCTGAATGGGAGACGTGTCTTAAGGCACATTTCTCCCTGACAGAGGCTGCTGTGTGAGAGGGGTGACAGCGTCTGCGGGAAATTCTTTCTTCCTTTGTGGTTCAGATAAGTAAGCATGCACAACACCCCTGTGATTAAAATCTCCTTCTGATATTTCTATCAAGATTTCTATTAGGAGACAGACAGGAGGGAAAGAGGCTGCCAAAACAGCGCGCAGACGAGACAAGCGTATACATCCTGAGAGTGAAATCCCATTCAAAAGCGAGCGGAGGGTATTTAAAATATTTAAGCCAAACTCTTTGGCTTTTTTCGGCTGTTTATTGTTTGTTGATTGCTGGCATCAGAATGCATTTGCGAGCAGGGCTCCCAAACCTGGAGCGGCACATCTCGTGCAAAAGCGTGGACTCGAGGAGAGCAGGACAAATTTGACGTATGAGGGACGGATCCCTGCCACGCGCTTGCTGACAGTGCTGCATTTCAGCCTGTTTACAGCACTTCACAGGCAGAGAGCAACAGTCACCTGTCAGCTCCTAAAGTATCTGGTAATTGTGCTTCCGCCATACAATTATGTACGGCGGGCCCGCAAACAGCAGCCAGCTTTAGTTCTGCTTCCTCGTTTCATATTTTCACCCATGTCTGAGACAAAAGAGTCATTTACATTTCCTTGGGCGAGTGCTCTCTGTCACCCTCCCCCCTTTTCTCTCTCATGCGCTCGCTCTCACTAACAAAAGCTTATTTAACCCAAGGTTAGATTACAACAGTGAGGTGATTGCCTGGCCCTCTTCCAGCTCTCCATTATCAGAGGGGCCACCACCTAATCTGGAGGAGCAGCTCTTCATTAATGTATTATTAACAAGCCTGTTACAGTGTAATGCAGGAAAAGGCCCTCCACTGGGGATAGTCCTAATGGGGAGGGCAAGAGTGCGACTAGTGAAGGCCAATGAATTGGGCCGAGAGGGGACCGATGAGGCCTGCCCCTCATCATCCTCCACAATGGATCACAAGGAGTCATCTTACCAATTAGTCTAATTGCATATTTGGAATGTTAAAGACAACGGGCTTTAATTGAAAGACGCTCTCCGACCCCCGCGGCGACAGTGTTGCAAACAATCTCATCCGCACACATGTGGCGATGCATCTGAGATGACGGGCGTCGCGTCACTGAATCGTCTAACATCGACGACATCGAAACGGATACGTACGAGAAACTGACGTGACAGAAGCGCACGGACCCAATATTACGGTTAACGTGATAATAAGTCATATGTCGAACTTGATTGATTGTTTATTGTATTATTTTAAGTAAAAATCTGTAAAAATCGTTTTAGCATCGGTGAACTTCATTGCGCCCCACTTTTCGCGTTTGACACTTCTCTAGTTTGTTTAGTCTTCTGTAATTAAAAAAACATGACGGCCCTTCGGTTCTGACTGTTGATGAGACATACTGAGACATTTACAGATATCACACTGGGCACTTAAAAAAAAAAAATTTAATGTTACCTTTCTATAATTGAGAAAATAATCAGCATTGAGTTTAAGGGGTGTTATATATTTTCATGACCACCAACATGCTAATGTAGTTTATTTTGAGTCATTTCCCAGTACACCTATGTCCTTGTGAGCAAAAATGAGTATTAGTTATCCATTTTAAAGACATCATCATTGGCCTTGGTCTAGAGGTAAAGACAGCCTAGGCAAGACACGGTATTGTCTTATGTTGACAATAAGATGCCGTAAATTATTACACTGGGCCAGGCTGCATTTTTTGTTGAAAACTGCATCGCTAAAGAAAATAAATGACAAGCATACAGTAGCCTACGCTGTGAAAAGTAGTGTTTCCTGCACTGCCAAACACCAAGATGTTTCAAATGTGAATGTTCAAATTCAAATTCTTAATTTAAAAGTGTTCTGATGTTTCTTTCAATCATCTTGCGTTTCGATTGTGATCGTTGTGGATGAGTAATGTGTGTTTGTGTTTGTGTTTGTGTTGCGTTTAGCTAGAAACGGGCCATAACTGTGAGCCCTGCTCGATTAATCCCGCCTGGTCGGCGTTCATCTTCAGAGGACTTATTGAAATGTTGAGCACAGCAGCGTTCCCAGTATAAGTCAGTGTAATACTGGCAAATGCTGATATTGTGTCATGATACGAGAAAGACTGGAAGCTGGTATAAAGTTTCAAGGGAGAAGGTTCACGTTGGGGACGAGTAATGATGTTTCTGAAAAAATAGTTATACAGCTGGAACGCCAGAATATAGATATATATATATATTTTTTTTTTTTACAGTAAATGAAATTCTAATTTAATAGTAAAGATTACAACAAATAATGAGCAATTCATCCTTTTGTTGTTGGAGCAAATAATAGATAATAGAAAATTAGTCAGCCTAATCCTGCCTTAAACTACTTTGTTCATGTCACGTGACTACCAAAAACGTTGCAAACTGCATCTCCAGATTCTTCCTGCCTTCAAGCATGTTACTCCCTCCACTCTTCACACTCCCTCTCTCCTGTCTAATTGACTTCATGCCTGTTCATGAATAGGATCCTGGTTTCCACCTGCTCTGCCTCTATTCACAGTGTAACACCAAATTCTCCTGTGCTCTCACTCTATTAACGGGGATCATACCCAAGTTCAGTTCCCTGCTATTATTGCAGGAGATGCTAAAATCTCATTTTCAACTCAATTTAACCTGGTCCAGCTCAGGGGGAATGGAAAAGTTCTCCCTCTGCCTTAATTATGAGCACAGAGCTCAGCAGTTCTCGTTTTGAATATTCTTCGGCAGTCAGAAAACAACAACCGTTGTCCTGTTCGCACACCTAACATACCGTATGTTTGCGGCCAATTTTACATGAGAAAATTAACCAAACAAGGTTATGTTCTAATATACTTTGTATCCTTATGTGTGCGATAATTGGTGCTAGTGTTATATATGGTATCCTTTTTTATTTCCATTAACCATTCCCGGTCTTTTTCAACTAGGTGCCCCAATTAGAGTTAATAATTCAGCGATCTTTATGCAGTTAGTTCGCGTGACCTAGATAGCAGGGTTTTTTTCTTTTTAATGAAGTAGTCTCTTGTTTCATATTCCACTTGCTTGCATTGAGATACCTATTACCTGGCTTCACTGTGTCACTGCCAGCTTTCACCCTGACTCCCTGAAATGTAAACTCCCCAATAAATTGACTCTGGAGGTTCAGTGTCTGAGCCTATCAGACGAGATTGTCAGATAATGTCATTCAGTGCTGCTGCTGCTCAGTATAGATATATACGTGGGGACGAGTGTTGGCTCTGGCACCTTCTCATTCCGTGTTCTCCGAAAGAACTTGGCTGCTCCTTGATTCGATCGCCCATATGGATATTCACGCGCCTTAGCGGGCGACAGGTTTAATTCACATGCGGCATCGTGAGATAGAGGGTTCCCTCTAACAAGAGTAAGAGGTGACGTTTATGTGGCATCCTTGAGGAGGTTGTCTGTAGCTGTTGCTTTGAGCTCCCCTCAAGCAGATACACAGATCCTTAGCAGAAACAGTCTGGCTCAGTGTCTAATGGTACACCAATACCAGGTTCAGCGTGATACCAAGGCTCCTGTCTGCGCTACTTCCTCCCAGCTATTGAGCACTGTTACCGGGCCATCTGTGACTAAGTGCTGTGCAGTTACCCCAGTTTTTGAGCGTTACCCCCAGCACATCTATGATCTTAATGAACCCACAAGCTTTTTACTGTCAATCAATAATTGAACAGCCACTGAAGGAGCTTTTTCCACAGCTATTTGAAGGGGCACAAGGGTGGCTGACTTTACCCAGCAATTTAAAATGTGCGTCGCAAAGCTTTGGCAGGCTGAATACATCTGCTGCTTCCTCTGAGGAGGATGCAAGAGCAAGTGTTCCCGTTTTATTCTACAGGGTAGTATTTTTTGCTTTTTTTGGGGGGGGGGGATATATTACATTGAGCGCAATGAAAAAAATGTGTTTTGAGCAGCACGGAGAACACAAACACACGGTGAATTCATGGTCTCAGCCGTTTTTGTCCGATCTTCATTTTCACCTCATTCGCACCTATAGGGATGCATCTGACTACTATTAACAACAGGTCATAGGCCTGCACTGCACTCCACGAGAGGTAACACCTTCAAGCATCTGTCAAGTCAGGCACGATGTCTATTAACATCTCACTGTGACTGAAGCTAACACCGAACTCAGTTCATTCAGTGGCATTACAGGCGCACTGTGCAGTGCATTTTACACAGTAATTAAACAAAGACAAATATTCAAACATTAATTGCCCCATTATCAAGTCAGTTCTTAACACTGAGCTTGTGGTTACGTTGAGGTCAAAGTGAGGAATACGGGGTGTACACCCTAAAGCACATTCACAAAATACAGCAACGTGTGGAAACACTTTGCAAATAAAGGAACATAGCAAAAATAAGGAAGGAAAAAAAAAATCAAGGAACACGCTGCAAATGCTAAAACACGGATCCAGGTCTAACTAAATACTGACGGCACGGGCTAATTCAGAGCTATGCTGTGCAGCAAATGCAGAAAGCACAACCGAGAAGGTGCAACCACATTCAGTAAAGTACAACAGAGACAGAGTGAGACGTTTCGCAAGTATAAGATTTTTTTCTTTTAAATGGCTGCTCGAGGGAAAAATAGTTGGTCCCAGAAAGGGAAACTAAAAACTCCCTTCATTTATTTGTGATTATTTTAGCTAAGGCATATGCAATCACAGCATTATCTATATAGCTTTCTGAATTATCTGCATCCCACTGTAGTACAGACTGTGTAACACAGACTGGCCTAACACTGACATAGACACACAGGGACTCAGTTTTCCCAGTTTCCTCCCTCCCGATGCCTCATTTCTTGTCACCGGTCTCCAATTTCGTCTCCAGGTATACTTAATTCTTTGATTTGGAAGCTGAAAGACTCAGTTACAGTTTGTTTACCCTGTAACAGTCCGGGCTTCCACACTGCAGCTTGTAGACATTTTTCACTCTTCTTAGTAGCAGACTGAATTCACAAGGAGGCACCTTCACCCAAATCAAAGACAATTTAGAGCCAGGGATTGTTCTCCCTTCCAGTGTGGGTGGCTCTTAGAGGCGCTCTGTCTCTATACTAAAAACACAAAGGAATATAGCAACATGCACAAAAAAACAGCGCTAAATACACTTGGGAGCTGCTGCTAAGTTCATGAAGGTGGTTCTTGCATCATGATGTACCACATGTTAGCTGGTACTGGTACTACGCTTGCTGTGCACCCGGTGTGTAACGAACACCAGGAACAGTATATAAATTATACAATCAAGATGTTAATAATGAAAATCCCAAACGTGAACTCGCTCGCTTACAACCACTGACCAGCGGCCAGCAGACAACTTCACCACAAGCACTTGTCTTTTCTGTATTGATTCATTTTGTACTTACTGCCTTTGCAGCACTTGCTTTTCTTCTAAATCCGATTCGTTGCGGAATTACTGAAAATGCTACCAGGTCTTTTCGGCCACCACAGGCACAAGATAACCAGGCTCCTGTTTATGTTGTCTCGCAGCATCATTCTGAAATGATCCGCTTTTAAATACTTTAGGGAGATAACATGACTTCCAGCCACCTATTTATTCATATTTATTTGACTGAAATGAGGCATGAATTCAACAGCACCAGTGAGTGCCTGTGAAACTCCTACTATCAGCTGGCACTTTTCTTGGGTTGCTTTTAGTTGGAAGGTTAAGCAGCTGAGCGCAGAGTTTTTCTTCCTGTAGTGTTCCCCACATGGGCGGCAGGGGAATACCAGAGGAAGTATGTCCCTTGGTTCTCTTAGCCCTCTTTATCCTGAGACTTTCACAAAATAGACCTTAAACCACTTTAGCTCTGCTTCATGGTATCATCATTGAGTCACTTGTGACATGTAGATGCACAGGGTGCTGGAGATCTACAGATTCATCCATTATTTATGAATTGTGTCGCAAGGATATAAATGCTGCTATCTCATTGTGGGGTACTTGGCCTTTCGAACCCTCGCTCTCAGACTGCGTCATCTATTCACAGACAGTGATGCTGAGCTTTTCATTCTACTAGTGCTCATGTGGAGAGTATTGCATCTGGCAGGGGAGCTGGTCCAGACTGGACCTGAGCTGTTTGTTATGTGAATTTCCATTTTTGCATTATTTTATGGAGACTTGAAGAGTGCAAGCAAACAACTTTCAGATCCGCCTGAGGCCAGCCCTAAGAAGTGAAAAAAGCCATGTCCTGCATTCCTCTGGGAACCACAAATCCTTCTCCACACAAACTTCCCCTTAATTAGTTGGACTGTGCGTAATGGGAAGACATTAGTATTATTATGAGGGGAAAGGGAGTTTGAGTGACAAGGTCCTGCTCTTGACTTTTGTTGAATTAAAAGAGGATGGCTATCGAAGGTTTGGTATATTAAAACGGCCATTTGCATATTTGCAGCTATATTAAAAGGGATTAGCTGCAGCCAGTGAAGCACAACAAACAGAGGGAAGAGGACGGCATGGTTTAATATCACAAATGACACCCAGGGAGTTACCCCCTAGCTCCGAGCCTGATTACAGCTTCTTAATTAGAACAGCTTCTCAACTCTCACACATCTTCTTCCCCTGCTCCACCATGTACAGCACGAGTTTAGTCCCAGATTCAATATTTACCCTGCACTCCTCTACTTGTACCAGGAGTTTTTACCAGGGATAGAGGGGTGAGTTGGGGGTAATATTAATCATGAAATCTGCCTCTCGTATGCAGGTGCAAACCAATTAGCAGGCTGGCATTTAAAGGACTTTTGACTGATATTTCGTCACAGATGAAATCAGTCATGTCTAAATGCCTCTCGCGCAAGTTTCCATATACTCGTCTCAAGTGTTGCGTTATCGGCAGCTGCGTGTCAGCAGGTTCAGCTGCTGGCTTCCTCTGACACCATGCATTTGCACACGTGTGCTGCACACATTCTGTGGCACAGTAACAAATTCATTAATGTTTCCTGGCTGGCTCGACTGTAAATCACTCTGCAGATAGACTCGGGTAATACGTGTGATTATGAACACGTACCACATCAGCGCCTGTGTTTTTATGTTATTTTATTTTTTACTAGTTCGGCAGAGGCACTGGTAGAATGAAATGAGCAGACTCGGTTATGGATATTTCTGTATTTAAGCAAATATAGTTATTTTACTCCACCAGTGGGGTTTTTTTCAGTTTAAGATTTTACATACGAAATCTAAAAGATCGATAAAACATCTTCATTTTCACTAGCTGTATGCTTTTAATTCTTATAAAATTAGTCATTTACTGCCAAGGAAATGCAAAGGAAACACAGGGTGTGAGTTGATCAGTTGGTAAGGGCAACAATTCTTCTAGGTGTTCAACAACATCAGCATCCAGGTATTCATGAAAAAAAAAAAAGACTTACAAAGCTGAGCAGAGTTAGCAGTAAGCTAGCTAGCTAGCTGACATCAAAAGATCACATTCATGTGCAGGGTGTGGTATTTCTGTTTAAAAAAATTTAGAGCATGGCTAAAGCCAAATACCAGTCAGGTATTCAGAAACTGGGCCGTTAGCTGAATTGAGAAGTTATTTGGCATCTAATAAAGAGCCACACCAAGGCTAGCTAGGTATGGTTAGGCTTATATAAAAACAGGAACACCAATGGCTGTTGCATTTGAGAGGGTTATGGTGAGGTTTAAATTGATTTCAATAAAAGTACACGCTGAGGATTAATAAGTAAAATACAGGCCTACAGGATGTGTCGGCGCCTGACCAAGAAAAGTGCCATTAAAAGAAAAGGGACAAAACTGTGACCGATCTTTACTGTATTTGAGATGATGTCAATGATGACATCCAAAACTGGAGGTTAGTGCATTAGAAGCATTAAACTGCTGGTGTCGGGGCACCACAAGCCAGAGCGCGCAAGATTCCTAAAACAAAGAGCGCCAGATGTCTATTTTACAACAAAAGACAGACAAGGCAACAGTCTCAAGTAGCACAGTACAGGGTTGGACCAAGAAAACAGTCATCATTTAACATCAACATGGATCAGCAATAACAGTAATACCGTATCTCTTTGAAAGTGCCTGTTCACACCTCTGTTTCATTTAAGTACATTACAGTTTTGCATTTAGACAAACAGAGTTAAACTTTTTCCACTAGTGGTTGCAAATTATGGTTACAAGACAATAAAAACCTGCTACCGAGGTGAAATTTAACCTCAGTGGCAAGAATACAGCTTCTCACGTTTAGAATTACCTGGTGATGCTAATATAGAAATGTAGTCCTTAGGTCCTTCAGTGTCACCTGAGATGCATGCAACGCTTTTTGTCTTCAGTTCAATTCAATTCAATTCAATTTTATTTATACAGCGCCAAATCACAACAATAGTCGCCTCAAGGCGCTTTATATTGTACAGTAGATTGTACAATAATAGATACAGAGAAAACCCAACAATCATATGACCCCCTATGAGCAAGCACTTTGGCGACAGTGGGAAGGAAAAACTCCCTTTTAACAGGAAGAAACCTCCGGCAGAAGCAGGCTCAGGGAGGGGCGGGGCCATCTGCTGCGACCGGTTGGGGAGAGAGAAGGAAGACGGGATAAAGACTTCAGGAAGTTATTAAACTTGCCTGTCTATTTAACTGTAGCTAATGCCCACACAGATCTTTGACCGTTGCTTAAATTCTATTTCAACCCTCATACAATCTCAGTTTTGCTTAGAAATCAGGAACAATCTGTAAGATCACACTTACACTTCGGCCTGTTTCGTGAAGCCTTTTAATGCATTCCTAATTTTCCTGTACCTCAGTGTAGAAACACTCAAAACTAACACTTGCGGACAGCATTATATATCTCAGACTTCAATATTAAAGATGTTGTTATCCTCACTTTCTGTTGAGCATTTGGAATCACAGAGGGGCCGCTGACCTGCAAAGAATCAACTTGAATCACTTTTTTTTTTTTTTTTTCAGTCACCACGGAGGCCTAGGGGGGGTTAAAGGTCAACTGTCACAGAAGCCACAGAGGATCCTCTTGGGTGAAGATCCTTGAGACTTTTCCCTTAAACCAGGACACCATGGCCAGGTTTCACAGGTCTGCCCTGCAGCTGCCCCGGGGCTTGAATACATCTGTGTGTTTATAGGATGGTGCGCTACCACTAGCCACAACCCC
>VVHJ01008417.1:1390-25513 GCA_015107715.1 Tylochromis polylepis | reverse complement strand
GGCCCTGTCAAAGCCCCGGCTTCATCAGTGCGTGTTTTCAAGTCACACACTGCCCCCTGCTGCGTGCGCAGAGTATTGCTGCGCATCAGTTCCTGGCAGTCTGCTCCTCTGGGAGAGTCTGCTGGATTTAGAGATGCATTGTGGCAAACGTGCAGTGAATAGGGTTAGGGAAATGCGTGATTGTCCAAAAACGTTTTTGTTGTTGTTTGTGTGTGTTTGTGCGTTTCTGAAAAATACCACAATAGTAGCCTTTTTAAGAGGGGAAAGCTTGACAAACTGGGGATTCTGTTTTTCCCCCAAATCTACTTTTAGTGCGGTTGAACTCAGTTAAATATGTGCCGTGTCTTAATGAAAGGTTAGGATTGTGTCAATATTACGTTTAGGGTGCGCTAGAAGTTCACAGATTAAATGGAATGCAAAACCATTTCTAATAATGATGCTCTACTGTATTTAGTAGCATGTACATATCTGATACACATTTGTGCATGCACAGTGGTGTTTGTAATAAGCTCCTTTAACCCCTAAGGCAATGTAAGTTCCAAGTAGGTGAACACCCCCCACCCAGAGCCTCATACCTCGTGTTGTTTTGCAAGAGACTGCAGCTTGCAAAGGGCCTACATGGCCCTGCAGTAAAGAAGGAAAGATGTAAGGGCGTACTTTCACAGCCAATGAACACTTTAACAGGGATCTCAGTTCTTGTTTACAACAGGCTGATGAGGACCTGGCAGCAATAATGTAAAAACTAAAAAGCTGGCTGTACAGGTAGATTCGGTCCCACTTGTCCAGGTATGATAAATTAACAGATCAAAGACACAAATGGACACACTGATTTATCCGTGTTCAGCTCTTCAGTCCAGGGTTAATGGAATACTTATGGATGTAGTGTGTCTGAGGCTGTGGGAAAGATTGAGGTGGAGGTGGGATTTGGGGTCGCAGTGCAGATCACCGCCTCAGTGAAGCCCTCGCTAACCGTCAGAGCGCATCCCTTCGTCAGGCTGGATTAAGAGCATGTCAGGCCAGATGGAGCAGATAGCCGGGTTTATATATCACGAAGGACGGACACACCACAGCGACACTGACACACACATCCTGCCCTTTTACAGAGGATTTTGTCACGGAACAGTTATTTATGACTCAGGATATGGACAGACATATGGGCAAATTATTCTAGGATTACACAGATGATGCTTGAAAGCCATCATTGTTATGAATTTGAATTAGGCGATAATGTATTTGGATGTGATGGGGTATTATTTTATAGAGGGGGGGATAGAGCAGTAATATGTTACAGCTGTTAGCTCAGACGTGCAGGATTTGCAGTCTGGAGTGATTTGAATGGTTCAAATTGCACCTTCTACAATAGGCAAAAGAAACCACGAGAATCCTCCACATTCCTCCATTTGTAATGAACAGCGAAGACTCGGCGTGTCAGTGTTTAGATCTTGTTTAGATTTGATCAGCTCTGAACTCATCCCAAACCAAGGTAAACCTAACTGCAGCGTCTGTAACACCAATGCGAGCCAAGGGTACAATTGTATCTCAGAACGACTTGTCATTATACTTCAGCTGTGCAAAAATAAACATTTGGATACCGTGAAGCCAAGAATTGATTGTGGCTTTGGGGAGGGTAACATTGTAGCCCATGTAGCTTTGCCTGAGGCTGAAGCTTACCAGTGCTTTTATACATAGTTTATTCCTACCTGTTCTCTCTCCATGTCTTGGACCTGTATGATAGTATCTGCTTCAATTCCCCAGTCTGAGCAATCTGTTTGAATCCACAAGGTTGTGAATAAAACAAACCTGCTCTCCTGCTCAGCTTAGTGTATAATGCAGGACCTCGCCATTGGTCATGAATTGACAAAGTCCATGTAGAGCTATATCCCGCACCCTTACCTGCTGGAAATAGCCATACAGCAGATATGCTAGTATCAAGCAATGAGGTGGGAGGTATTGCATGACGGCAGAGCAAATTCCCATCGAGTAGGCAAGGAAAAGCCAAGAAGATGAGCAGAAAAAGGGACGTTCTTTTTGGAGGGAGTAGACTCCTGAATTCACCCCCTGAGGACCTCGGTTCAAGGTGCAGAGTGGACACTGGACAGGAGTGCGGGGCGAGGCATGCTAACAAAGCCACAGCCACCAGCCTGGTCTCAGGGAGGCACTGAGCCTGAATATTTCATGGCTCCTCCAAGCACAAAAAGACTGCAAAACTGACCCAGCTCATTTGGAGCCGTGTGCTTGCTGAAGGTCAGGACCTGAAAACAGAAAGGCAGAGGCAAAAGACTTGTTTGAGAAAAAGGCCAAACATCAAACATATTGTTCAATGACATCATTTTTTTTGTTGTTGTTGTTTTTTTTCCATTTTGGTCGTTTCCCTATTGGTGTAGATTTACAGCTCCGAACATCAAGTGCATGTATTATTTTCGAGCGCTTGAGACTCCCGTTCTCTCCGGAATAAATCGACTTGGTTCATTAGATTGGTGTATTTTTCGTCTAGTTGTAAATGCATAAAGTTGCTTTTTTATTATAGGGAGCCTTGACAAGGTGGGCGTAAAATTCACATTCGCTCACTTCTCCTAACAACACAAAAGAGAAAACAATGGGGTGGTTTATACCCTGCAGACCCTAAAGGGAGGCGTTTAGCTCCTTGTGACTTTGTGCGCAAAGCAACCCAAACTCCCCACGCTGGCGCATGGCAGAGAACAACAGCAAGAACTCAAGGGCTGTCTCTGACAAAAGGGAGCAGGATAGCGGTGTCTGAAACCCTCGTGTACCTCTTCTCCTATTCCCTCCCTAATCAATATCAAAAGCAACAAAAACGCAGGCGCGAGGAAGACACAAAAAAAACACACGCAAAAGCAAACAAATGCCTGTTCTGTGGGGGGAGAGAATTAGAGCACGGCGCCATCTCCTCATCTTACCTGTCATTATCTGCTTTAGCTCTTAATGAGTGCTCCTCTACACTTGGTCACATCACATTTGTTTTATACAAGTCCCTTTGAACAGCTGAGAGATATTGAGCCTCCTTTGATCATAGAATCCGTCTGAATTTCAAATCAGAGATGAACCTCCCCCCATATCTCGAGCTAGGTCGTCTCCACATTTTCAGTCACTATTTTGTTTGTTTATACTCGAGCAAAGGAAAAAGCAGAGGGTGAAATAAAAAGAAAGAAAGAAAATGTGATAAAGAAAAACTGAAGATGTGGGAGCCGGCAGCATGTGGGCTGTATACATTTTGTTATTATTAATTAATGTTTATGAATTTAACAATGAAATGATAAAAGAATGAAACAGACGCACTGCCACAAGATGCTGCCTACTCTATATACATATATATATATATATATTTTTTTTTTTTCTTGCTTTTTTTGAAGGCAGCCATCCTCTAATGATGACCCTTGGCATGCTGTGGCACCTGGGACCTCCCCTAGCACAAGGGAGGCTGATGAAAATTAGCCCATTCACATTTCAAACAGAATTTGGCCTGGCCCCTGATCACAGTGCCGGGGCCCCCCTCACAGTCCTGCAGAGAGAACACGCACCACCAAAAAAGATCTCCACCCGGCCGGAGCCTCTCCCCTGGCGATCATTGCGGGAACACATGGTGACATGACTGTGGGACGCGAGGGGTCTGGATGTACTCCGGCTGTTATTCCCTGTTAAAAGATTTAAACCATTGGGGTATGATAGGTCCCTTTGATGTTTGCTAAGCATAGAGCTAGGGAACAAGGAGGAAGGAGAAAGGGGGAGAGAGGTGGGGTGAGGTACAGTGGTTGATGGTAGCGGTGATGCGTGGGGCAGAGCCTTGTTACTAGAAGGCAATCATCTTTGTGGAGCCACACCAGAGGAGGGAGGAGACACACAGAATCTCTGTTTCAACGCTGCTACGCCGACAAAGGGAAGATAAAAGACAGAGGTTGAAGCCGAGGCCAAGACCCACTGTGAAGCCAAGATTACTGCCAGCACAAAGTTTTGGCACTTCTACCACTACAGCAACTTTTACGTTCCTAATTGCCCCAATTTGGCTCTTGTATAGAAGTGGGAAAGGGTAGCAGACATCACAGTCATAGTGATATTTTTTTAAACTACAGGAAGAGTTCTCATTGGCTCTTCAGATCAGTATCAATTTCAGGTATGTACATTTATGGTAAGCCGTTACAGCCTTGTTGTTCTCGATTGTGTTGAAAAAGAAAACCAAATAAACAAGTTCAGTGGGACTAATTATTCAACAGGTTGTAAACAAAGGTTTAGATCAGTTTATTCGGACAAGAAAAAAATTGGTAAAAGGTAGAGCTCTTAGTAAAGTTTTTGTGCGCCTCTCAATTTAAAGCAAAATGTATTGCTATAAGTAAATGTTTTGAAAGCTCAGGGGGTTTCTTGGCTTTCTATTTGTGAACTTTTGTTGGCAGTTGAACTCCAGCTTTGCAGTTATGCTGTCATTTTTATTTTTACTCAATAAGTTAAAAGTCTGCAGGTTTAGGGTGTACTATCAGTCTTATCACAGTGTGCCATAAAGAATAAATCATAACATATAAAGCGCATCCTAGTAGCTGAATGCTCACGTCACATGAGTGCAACCTTGATTTTATCGCTGCTTGGTTTCTATTACCTGTCGTGCGCCCCCCCCGTGCTCACCTTCTTCCTCTTTGCCAACAACTTTGTATTTAAGTAAATGCAGTCTTGATAAATTGTGTGGCTTAATAACATTTTCCCATTCTAGATCTCAGCAGTTAATGCAATATAATCATAACCCGTAACCCAATCATAAGCCCGGTTTCAGCAGAAAACTGCCTAAAATTAGTGCACGACTGCAGGCATCTAAAAGTGATTGTTGAAAAAGCTGAGTTTATAAGCATGTACAGCTGAGTTCAGCTTTTCTATAAGTAAGAGCCAGAATCAGAATGTGCTTAAGGTTTAGAAGAGGGTGGGTTAAAAAAAAAATCTCACCCACCAACACATCTAAGGCTGAATAATTCACACGGTGCATCTTGTTTAACTTGTGCACGAACAGAAATGTCAAAACATTCATCTGTGGTGTGTTCATGGTCAGGCTAGCGCTGTAGTTAGGCTAAGCATGTCATGACTTCAAAATGCATGTACGTGACACATATGGAGGTAGTTTTTTCATCTTAAGCGCACGTACAGAAAATACCCATATATACTGAACTGTCTGAACATAGTGTCAAAACGGATTATCTGTGTTGCTGATTGACCGTATCATCCAAATCATTCTAATTATGCGGCAAATCCAGAGTCGAGGATTTTGCAGTGTTATCGTCCTCTTCATTTGAAGTTCAGGTTTGTCAAAATGTATTCCAAGTATGTAATTCTTTTTCTTGAAATACTGGTTAAAAAAAAAAGAAATGGAAAATAATGCCAGTTTGCATCCATCAAAAGTTGGTTTGTCAAGGTAGCGAGCTTTTAGTGCTCAAAGTGCAGAAGAAGAAGAGGATCCAGGAGGATATAGTTAGTGGAAGAGCAGTAATTTAACAAAGAATGTAAATGTGATGGAAACATTGGATTTCTGACGGTTTCTTGTTTTGGTCTGCCTTGTCTGTCTTCCAGGTGAAACAGATTACAAGAAGTCGAAGTAAACTTTATTGTCATCTCTGCTATATATGGTGCAGTATATAGAGAGACGAGACGACAAGGCTCCAGTTCCATTCAGTGCAAAAAAACGACAATAAATAAATATAAGAAGACTGCAAATAAGTATACACTTAAGACTAAGGTGAAGGCAAAAAGGAATAAATATACACTTAAAGATTAAGAAATCCATATATACATGCGTACACTTGCATATGCAAATGCATATAAAGACATATATGTACAAATATATACATGCCCATATTTATGCTGCAGACCTACCGTATCTATCAGCTAAGGGTCCTTAAATGTAGCATGAACCCTGGTTACTGGTAAGTGACTCTTATTTGGAATTTATTCTTAATGATACTCCTGTGCTAATGTGACAAGAATTAATCTAAGACGATATGTTTGTCATCTGATCTTTAGCTTAACAGCCAATTAATAGTTGATGCATTTCTATCAGTAGGAGAACTTTACTCTCTGATGAATGAGTTGATCATAATTATTGGAGCCTTACATTTGTCCTGTGTGTATGCCAGCGTGTGGTTGCATCCCCCCTTCCCTTCACGGTGCAACGTTTGGGAGACAGATGGAAGACGGTCTCAGCAAAGGGAATACTAAAGATCTGAAAGCGTTTTAGGAACAATTAAAATCTTTGATGGTTTAATCTGTTCACATCAAACGCACCAATCCCTGTGTTTGATTTTCTTTTGATGACACAGTATAAAACTGATTAAGACAACGGTTAGCAAACACTTGTGTCAACCACAGACTAAGAAGAGAAATGCTATACAGTATACTACCATGGGGCTAACTAAATGTTGTTTTAATGTGAAATAAATAGGATGCCAAAAAAAAAGATCATTTAATAGACAATAGATGCTAAAAACTTGATTTTCTTTAGCAGTTTTCAAGTAGAAACTCAACTTGAAGTACAGCAACATGGGCTTAAAGTGATGTAAGTGTTTCCTTTTTTTCTTATGGATGCGTGGATGATCTTTTGGCTAAATGTTTGGCTCCACCGGACGGGAGGAAGAATTTTTAATCTTCACAACATCAGAGGACAGGAGTCTTATCAAACTGCCTAAGAAGCATTATTCTGACCTATTTCATTGCTGTGTTCATTAGCCAGTTAATCACAGGAGGGAGTACTTCATAGGCAAAGGGATTAGTTGAGTCAGGGAGGCTTTTTGACTTTCTGACAGCGCTCCACCGGGTCACACCTCCTCACTTTCCTCCAGAAACTTAGCCTCATTTGTTCCCGTGACACTCTCTCGATTTGACATTCTCCAGAAAAAGAATTCATTTGCTTATTTCTAAATGAACAAGGCAGTCGCTCTGTGAAGATGTGAACGTGTCATTTTCTTCATGGGTGGATGGTTTAATAAGGATGCCAGTTTCACTGCAGTCACGTCGCCGTTATCAAATTGTCTGCTTTTTTTTTTTTTTGCTACAGCAAGAATTGTCAAACCAAAAGTGTTTTCACAGCTATTGTTTTGAGAATTTACTTTTCATAAAACATGTCTTTTCCTTTGTAATTTACACGTTCTTTAGTTGAAGTCAAATCAGATTCCTGCTCGGCTGCGTCAGCTGACCCGAGACTACTGAGATTTGCACTTGTGCATTGCATGTGGTATGTTTACATTTGTCTAAAAGCAGTGTAAATTGAATTCTGCTGTATGTTCCCGACACTGACTACAAGTGTAAAGTGGTGCGTACAGAGATGTACATACCACTCCTCTGGGGCCCAACCCTCCCTCATTGTTCCATCAAGGCTCAGGATGATGGCTCTGAGAGCGGGAGGAAAATAATCAATAACTCACATGGCATCCTGCATCCAGGAAGACTCTGCTGTAAATTAACTTGACAACGGGGATGAAAAAGGAGAGAAAGCTCCTCTGGATATCTGTTTGTCTGCTCTCTTCCTCAGAAGCGTCGGGGAAAGAACTACCAAACGGGGAGCAATTGAATGCAAAGTGCTCGTTTTCTCGCCGACTTTTCTGCAAGCGCAGCCTACCCCCCGACCCCTTGAGGCGAGACCAGCAGAAACCCGCATCAGATCAGAAGGTGACATATCAAAAACCATGTCACAAAAAAAAAGTCAGTAATGGTTGCCAAAGATGTGGCAGCAGTTCTAGTTTTCCACTGGGCTCTTTCTATTGCTCCCCTGTCTATTGGGGTTGTGTGGTATCAGAGGGAAACGCACTCTCAGGCCTGCCATGTAGAAGCGGGATTTGATCTTGATGGCTTTGTGACAGTTTGGGATGAGGGATAGCGGTTAGTGCTGAACAAGAGACTCTGAGCTGATCAATGGGACTTTTCAGACAGGCCTATGTGCAGAGAAGTTATGGGATGGTACCTCTGTGCTGCTAGAAAGCTCCCTTTTCCACTTTCTCACTTGTTAATAACCACTCTATCTCTCTTCCTTCAGTTTCTAAGAGCACAAGAAGGCAACATGCACAGGCAGCGTGACCTGCCGTCCACGTCTAGTGCTATTAAAAATTAAAAATAACAAGCTTATGTTAATGACAGATGTAAAAAGACAAAGATCATATCATTTGAAGAAGTAACATAGAAACATTAGTTGCATTATTATAAGAACAAAGGCTGTCACAGAAAGTATAGTTGGTCATGTTAAGTGGCTGGTGGTTAGTAGCTAGCTGTAGTTTGGTGTGATTAGCTAACGTAAATTCAAACTGCCATGCTTCACAGTAGCATTTAGCCTGAAGCTTATTCAGACAGTTTAATATTGGGAGAGACGTCCTATGGATAGCAACAGTGTCTAGCTAATCACGCTGTGTAACTTTCAGATGGGCCGTTAGTACCATGCTTCTGGGGTGTCTTCTAAATAACTGGAAGGTAACAATTCAAATGTTCCAGGTAATTTTGATATTATATCAAATATTTTCAAATTTCTTTCAAATTTTTTAAAACACACTGATAAAATGATGTCTGTTGGATTTACATTATTCTGTCATTATTATCTCATACCTGTTGTTGTCTATTGTAATTTATTGTTCATATTAAATGAGCCGATAAATTCAGTAAAGATATGAAAATCTTATGAATATATGATAAATGTTACAGAACTGTGACTCATGAGGGTCCATAAATTACAAAATGAACATGTTCTGTGGCCAATAAATAAATGCACAAAAGTTCACAAATTCCATGTTTTTTAATAAGATCGTGCCATCTTAGGAAATATTTGAAATTTAAAAAACTGGGATATTCTTTCTACAGCCAATTCTCTTGATATTTATTTTACCAAAAGGCAAAAAAGAAAAAAAAAATCTTCCTGCAAGAAAATTCAATTCTGTTAATATTTGTTTTTGCCTGTAAGACAAAAAAAAAAAGAAAATGTTCTGCCCTGTATTATGTGTCAGAGCTCATAAGTCACAGCAAGTACTTGCATCGTGTTACATTTTTGTCTGTAATTTCTTCATGTAATATACAGAATAACACAAATACCAATCTGGAGTTATGGAATTATAATCATAAAAAATGACTGTTAGTACAGAAAATCTGATATTTCCATTGAACTGATGGCACCACCAGCGGGTGAAATTTCTGTAGTCTGTTTATAGCGGGAGAAGATACTCTTTGAATTACAGCGAGGTTAGTCTTCCACATTAAGGTCACAGGTTTGCTCTGAGTCCTCAGAGATGAGGTGGTCTTAAAGGTCCCTCCTACCTGTTCACAGCGCCTAATCAAAGAGCCACAGACAAAGCCACAGATGAATGAACCAAGTAGGGCACCCAACTCCAGTGCCATGAAGGCAGGTCCCAGAGGTGAATGGTCACCAAAAGAGGAAACGCGTTAAGGATCAAATGCCAGTGACCACGTGAAATCAAAGGCAAAGACATACAGCAAGGCACCTCTTACCATTTAGAGGCATCTGCAGAGGACGCGCAGGTTTCATTATGGATGTAATGGAGAGCGGGCCAAGGTCAGAAAGCAATCATCATTCTGACACCTCACCCAGCAGGCAGCGCTACTCCTCGGAGCACCGCCATGCAGCGCCGGGAGAGCCATCTTACACATAACAACAACAGACGATGGAGGCCAAAGGCAATGTCACAGGCCACCCTTCCATCGATAGCAGTGCAAAGGACCCGTAAGAGAGCTTTCTCTTAGCAGAAAATAGAGTCTGTCAGCGTGCAAAATTCTGGGGCTTCATGTCAGAGATCTCAGTCCAGTAAGCTATCTTAGGTGTGGATATTTGTTGGCTTGGCATACCGTACATCTAAACTAGCTGAAGAAGCACTGAGTCAAGAAGAAGTCTCTCTCTTTTATATAACCACATCAGAGCTCGGCATATGGCAGGGCCCGTGGTGGTGTAAAGTGAAGACAGGAGGCAGAAGAGTGCAAGCCTTGTCCCAGGCATGAGCTGACATCCCTGTAGAGGAGCCCTGTAATTAGCCAGGCTAATGAAGAATAGGGCCGAGACTAATGTCCCCGCTGACCTCTGAGCCCTGTTGGCAGGGCGAGAGGGTGGGCTTCAACAGAGAAGAACATGATACTGTGCTATAGCCATTAACCCTGACCCAGCACTCCCCTCAGGCTTACATCTGGTGCAGGACTGGATCGGTACCAAGTCTCAGTGGGCAACAAGACTGAATACTTGGGTCCACAGGTTATGAATTGCCAGATAGGCCCTATTATATCTCATCTACTCCAGTTCACTAACTGCAAATTCAACCTTTAGAAGACATTGTGTTATTACCCGGTTGTGCTTTTCATACCGCTGCTGTTGACTTAAAAATGCAATTCAAAAGTCCATCCGAGGCATCCTCAAGAGTGCTTGTTTAAAGTCTGCACACTGTGGGTATTCCATCATTATAAAAACTGCTGTTGTCTGTTTTGCACAGCATGGGTCCTCACTCTGTGATTACATACCGGAGGAAGACACCTGTCACATGGAGCTGTTACTGGCTGTTACTAGCTGTCGTGGCTTCTTCTTACAGATTGGTTGCTGCTCATATGAATGCGTAGAGAAAAAAATATGACAAAGTGATTCTTGGAAAGCATTATTTTGTCTTCGTGAATCAGAAACAAAATGCCACATTCTAAAGAGGCGAAACAATTATGGGGGCTTCACATCGTCCCAAGTTTTTGGTTGAGGCTGTAATATTACGTTATTGATGATGAGACACAGAAGGCATACAATGCTGAATGAACGGCCTGTCCCATCGTATGTATTTCCATTACATTAGTTGCGATGACACATTTAAACAACGACAACAGAGCAACATGACTGACACCAGACACCATTACAAACACAGGCCCAACTGATGTGTGTCAGGCTTTGCATCTAAAAGAAGAAAGATACACTTTAAATAGTGTAAAATAATTCTGGTAGGAAGTAGTACAAAGCTGTGATGGTCATTATGAGAACACCTACCATCAAAAAAGATATGAAAAAGTTAATATTTTAATTTTGCATAATGTTGCAATAGTCCATTTACTTCATGGCAAAACGTCTCGATTTGACCCCATCTTTAAAAGGTCAGGATTTCCAGAGAAGAAAGTGGTGTTCACTCATTCCACGTTTTATTTTAAACTTACCATATACATATAGGTCTTGCAGTTCAAAGGGCTTAAACCAATTCAAAGTATCGATAATACAGCAATAATGGTTTCCTATTATGTAATAATATTGTCTGCAGCTGATCTGATGTGTGCACTGCCTATGTCTGCACAGATTTATATACACTGCTAACTGGGTAACACCCAGCAAGTACTTTATACCTTTTGCCCACTTTTTCACACCATTGCACACAATTTCAAAGAGACTGTACAAAAAAGTTGCACACCATTTTCAGGTTTTAACATGCTCCAGATGTGTGCACATCCAGTAAAAAAAAATTATATATATATATATGAGGTACCAGACAAAAAATATCATGCTATGTTAAAAGAAAAAATAAATTCTCCATGGTTAACCTCATGTTTAATAAGGCAATTTGCTTTTAAAATATTCTGATATATGGTAAGAGAATTAAAAGAGATTTGCATTATTAAAATGGAGTTTAGAAGTGTGCACACTTTTCCAGTTTTTAACCTTTTGCTATTGAATATAAGGAATTTAAAGAGGCTTTTTTGTGGTTACTGCTATAATTACAGCTACACTTTAAGGTCTTTAAACTGTGGCATTATGAGAAAGAAAAAATATGGGCCGTATACTGAGGTTTGAAATAGGAATACGTACAATGGGATGTGTGAAACAAGGCTAAAAAACACACTAGCTTTGTCTGTATGTCTGTTTGATTAGACCAAGTTGAAGAAAAGGACAGATAAATATTGTATAAACGAATTTATTGTGTAATGTGAGCAATCAAATTAATTAAGGGGTCCACAGCTGTTGGAGGCGAATAAGGCCATGAATTTTTCAGTGCTACCACTTCTCCCTAAGATTTTACAATAAATATTTCTGGAGGTCTTGGATGAATTTTTCATGGCTGAGTGGGGGAGATGAAAGGCGAATGAGGGATCCAGGGGACGGGAGCTCTCTGCCGCTGACACACCACAGAGAGGTGCATCGGCTCCAATCTTTATCAATGAAACCCAACCGGCAGTATTGCTTTAATTACCCTCCTTTGTCAAGCATTCCACTATCAATAAAGAAAGGCTGGGCCGTGCGGACGGCTAAAGGAGGAGCAGGAGGGGCGAGGAAGAGGAGGAGAGGGGGTGATATCATGGGTTCCTCTTGTTTTCTTGCCCTCCCACTTTAAGAGAGGAAATGATGTAACTGAGCAGCGATTGAACAGACAAACCTAGACCACCTCGTCATGCCGCTGCAATGCAACTGCAACCTTTTTGTTTCGGTGAGATTTCCTTGCGGTCATTTAAATCCCAGGAGCGTGGTGTCAAAAACAGCAGCACCAACTTTAAGTCAAGGCACAATCATTTATTTATCTATGATAGCTTTACAGGAGACAAATCAATAAAGCATGCAATTGCCATATATAGTATAGTGCTGTATACTCGCTGTATACTTTACACCATAAATGAGTAACAGATGCCATTGATTTTCATGCTGTTGTCTAGGCATGAGGTATAGCCTGGATGAATAAATCAGAAGTGGGCACAACTTGTATCTTCCCCCTCATTTGGTATTCAGGGAGGCTCCAGAGGTAACTAATTCAGGGGAGACATCTGTTTGGTGGGCAATACACCAGCAATATTCCGCCTGGAATCGCATCCATAAACAGCATCCTCATTTTCCCCCTGAACTAAAATACGCAGAGCAGCGTGTGGCGGCAGTGGCAACGGTGTCGATTATATCCATGTATGCCCGGGATATGACACTTATACCAGGTTTTAAAACAAAACTAAGATTCTGAACATCTGTATATGGAAGCAAAGGGGATGTCTGGTAGCCAAGAACAGCAACTGGTAACTACAATAAAGACAGTACAGTACCTGCTGGAAATATGTGGAATCTTGTAGGCTTTAGGTCATGTATATTTTTTCATAGTTTGAGCTTGGTCTCTTAGTTCCTGTTAAGGGAAACTGCATTTATTGATTTTTGTTTACTTGGGGCTAGGTACTGTGTTAGCAAACAGTAGCCCTTTGTACGAGGATATCAAGGAGACACGGAGAAACCTTAGCATTTTTTGGAGGCAACTTGAGGAGTGAAAGGTTCTCAACACGTTCTCATCCCAACGCGCAACATGCCGGCGAATGTGACAAATCGTCGGTATGTTACGCGTTCGGAGGCGTGAGAGCCGGTTGGAATGAATCTATACATGTAAATGTGTTTCATGTTCTGATCCTGAATCACGTTGGAAAACACTACGCGATAGGGTTAACGTTATGGTTAAGGTTAGGATTAAGGCTAGGGTTAGGGTTGGAATGGATGGCTGGAGCCTCTGCTCCAAGCGTGTCTTACCGCCGCGAGCGGCTTTCTGTTGGATTCAATTGAGAACCCGGAGCGTTTCATGAGGACGCGGAAGGGTACCGTTCGCGTTACCGTGAGACGCCTAAGGGCGTGTCAAATCGTCGGTATGTTGGGAATGATAACGCTCTAAAGATTCTTCACTTATCTAGACTACATATAAAAGATAGACACAGCCGCCATGATAGCACCCCTTGATTCGTGGACAACCACGAGGCTTGGTTAGCAAGGTTCATCCATAAACTCTAAGGTTACATCAAACAGACATAGATTTGTGCTAATTAGTGCTAAGTAACATTCAGTGCTAGAATGATCCAAATTCTATCACCAGTAGTGAAGTGCGTGTTGGATGGGCTGTCACGGTTAACCCCAGAGTGAGACTTTTAATTTTAGGGCAAAAAAAAAAGAGGTCCAGTTTAGTGACTCCTTTCCAGAGGGCAGTACCTCTTCAAAGCAGCCACACCCTCACTAACGTATAGCTTTGAGTCTCAATAAAATGTAACCAGGTGACCCAGGCTATAAGCATGTTGATTTGGTAAAGTTGGACATATGGAGATTGACTCCCTTTTGGAACGAGCTTCAAGTGGCCATTGGAGGAACTGCAGTTTTTGGCATATGCATATTTGCATATTTTTTGAGCCTTGAGGATTCCGCTTGATTGAGCTCTTTTTGGGTTTATTTCTACGAGAAATATTAGCTCTACCTCAATAAAATAACTGAAATAACTGAAAAGTTTTGCTGAAATAAAGTTAATGAGAGCAGTAACAGTGAATCAAATCAATTACATTTTGGTTTATAAGATTCTAATATACTAAGGGGAACTCCAGAAATACACGATATTCATTTCGCATTCATTTCATTGTTCCATTATTCAAAGAAAATCATTAAGGTTTTTTTGCTATAGCATGCAGCTCCATCTTGGATGGCAAGTTACATTTAAATTTACAGCTTTGTTTGGTGGAACACTTGATTCTTTTTAAACATAGCACTAACAGTGTGCACAAAGCTAGGCTGATGAGCAAGTGTTTTCCAAGCTTGGTGTTACATTTGTATCGGGTGCTTCAGATGTAGGTTGTGAGGTTATTGAGGTTTGGGTGGTTGTGAGCCGTATTGATTACAGCCTACGTGTCTACAGTCTTTCCTTAACTTTGTTTTAATTATCAGAGCCTGACCACACCTTCATCGTCATTTCTGTGCTGTATCCATCACGGTTGGATGAGCATTAATTTACTGCTAGAGAAGAAAGGTGGATCTCTAGCAGTAAATTAATGCTCACTGTGTGAAGTTTGGATTTCCAAATACTTTCTAACACATACCAGTGTATGGAAATTATATGCCAAGAAGGTGTTATGTGTTCTACTTGCAATGGCGTTTTCTCTTCTATTAATAGAAAAGAAAGCAGGCTTACAGGCAGCTTCTTTCAGTAGCGAGGACGACCGATTGTTTAATTCTGTTATATTCTCGCCAATCAATGCATTCACTTCAAAGCGATGGGAAACGCTTGCATCCAAAGTAGATTGATCAGTTCTAATACAAGTCATTAACATACAAGTTGTTAACAAGTGAGGCCTCTGTACTGTATCTAGGAATCAAGAGAGTCGTCGATAAAGCCAATTTAAGACTTTTAGCGTCTTTAAAGCGTGAGCACGCACTCCTCCTCTCCACAACAGGATCAACGACTGTTAAACCGTTTTCTTCCTCTCTCGCTCTCCGTTTTTCCGTCTGTCTCTCGCTGTCCTTCGCTCACTCACTCAGCCTCAGCCACTTAGCTTGAAGCCTGTACTACGGCGTGAGACCACTGGTATACTTTACTGATGTTAAATTTATAAGCCAAACTGAGGGGAAAGTATTAAACAACCTTGTGAATAGCCGGGGTGTGCTTTAACCGAGGCGGCGTATCTTTTTCATCAACAAAAATAACTCTTCAAAGGCAGTAAAAGCATGCTTAGAAAGTAAAAGGCCATTTTAGCAGACGAGTCCAGCAGAGGGAGGAGCGAAAACAGAAACAATTTAGTTCCTGATAGCCCCCTCACACACACTCCAGTCCTCCCCTCCACTCCCTGCCATCCACAAACCCTGACCACAGCACTAGCAACGCGGCACATATCCCGCCCCTTAAAAAGCTAAATCAAGGCTTTGAAAAACATACAGTGTCTTTAATAATTCAAGCATTGGTGGGTTTGAATAGCCTCTTTAGCATGGAAATATACAGACTCCTGATATAAGATCAGTCCCTCAGGGGGCTCCCTCACCATCTTACTGCACTGCGCCCTTTCTTAACTGCAATATGGGCTCCTGCTTAAAATGCAACTACCTGTCTAATTGCATTAAACAGAAAAATGTAAGATATACGGGATTGTGCGGCGTGTACCAGCAGTTTCAAAAATATATATTTTTAATGGGTGTACATATTTTTTTTTTTTTAAGGAAAGCGTTCTGAACTTGTATAACACTCTGGATGCATGAATCAAGCTCAAAGTTTTGCAGCAAGGCAATTATTGCAGTTGACTAGCATTTTTACTGGGGTTGTGGACTAACACAGGACTGTAAATATTTAACTATCTTTGCACCCAATGCACATTCATATTTCATCAGGTTTCTCTCAGTTTATTCTCAAAGCAAAGTGTTGGACTGCATAATTATTTCAGTTTAGCCATTTTTTTTCAACCTATTACTTCCATAAATACAGGAATTTGAGTTATAGCTCCTCAGAGGGCTAATTTAAGAAAAGCATGCATTAATTAATACAACCTAGATGGAAAGGAAGAAATCCCTAAGTAAGTAAGCTGTTGGCAGATATCAAGGATGATTTTCGCCTTCAAAGGAAATGGGGATGGATTTGAGGGGATGCAGAGGTTTAATCAATACTGTTGACTCTGGAGGTTGGCAGGTGTGGTTGGCGCGTAACTCTCAGCAGAAGCATTTCCATCATCCAGGAAGAAAAACTCAACGCGGCCACTGCGGAAATCTACTCCCACCTTCCTAAGGCCCTCGGATGCCGTTCAAAGTGCTTAATCGGAGCTCATTTTCCGATTTTGCTGTGAGGAAACACGGTGAACTTGTTTATTCATTTTCTTTGTCTTTACTGCAGTCACGTCAGTGTACAGCCGAGCACGTGGCTTTAAACCTTTTGTTGCACACTTCCATTTGTGTGTATGTCCATTCTCACATCCGATGTGTGGAATAATGAAATAAATATCGAACTCGTAAATATTTTAGTGCATTCTAGGAGTAAAGTGGAAGTGTTTTTCTGACAGACCTTGCCTGCATCCCCATGCCCCCTCCTCTCTATTTCTCTTCACAAATGCATTGTGTGCACCGGCCGGCCCAATCCATCACTCAGCGTCTGGCGGGAGAAAAAGCACTTTCTCAGGGTGGGTGTTTTTTAGTTCTGCCAGCGCTGCTGTTTCAGCGGGCACCCGTGAGACCTCGCTGATGGACACTCTGGTCATCACTGGCAGGGTGCTTTGGGACTCTCTTCAACCTCACATCCCTCCCTCTGCTTTCCCCCCTACTCCCCCTTCTCTCTCTACCTCAGCCTGTTCCACTCACCTCGTGTTTTCACCAGCACCTTCCTTTGTCCCAGCAGTGTTGTGCACTCCCTTTTTGACAATGATGACTATTGTACCTGTCTGAATCCTCTCTTGCAAAGTGGCTCGGCCTTCAGAGACCAGCCACACTTTGTTCGAGGGCTCGGGCCTCTCAGGATGAGATTTTGACCGCGTGAAAACAAATAAGCTATAATAATGTTAGCAGGGAGGTAAAGAACCACATTTCACGATGTAACTGAAGTACTGTTTAATCAGCCATTGTGTTTAAGTAAATGGTTCCACTCGGGAGGGATTCTCAGTGGTACAGCCGAGGTTCTGTACTCGACATCTCTCTCAGTGTCTCCCGTTCAGCCTCATTTTGCATCACAACCAGGCAGAATGCATAAAAAGAAGGCTTCGTGCATGCATGTGCTCAGAACAATTATGTAGAAATAAATCTATTCAAATTGAAGTCTGCTCCAGTTTTACTCCGACAAACTGAGATTTGATTTCCAAAATGCTCGCTCGCCTCTTCTGCACAAAGAAGCCAGCGGGGAGAGGGTGCAATCGCTGGAGAAAAGTGGGCTGGAAGGCAAATCTAGGTGATGCGTATGTTCTTAGAGTGCCCCTGGGTCTTCCATGGGTAGGTAGGATCTGACAAAAGAGATCTGTACAGCAAAAAAATCCTCCACTCTGCTAGAGCATGGGAAATTAAGCCCAGATAAAGATTCTCTCTTAAACATACTCCCTTCTCTCTTTTCATCCCTCTTTTTTCCCCCCTCCCTCTGCAGTGGCAGAAGAAATTACCCATTGTACCATTAGATAAACCCAAACAGCCTTCTCTGTAAGACCTCCAGTTCCTTGTGCAGTCCCAGCTTGGCGTCCCTCGGGTGTTTGTTCAAAAGGAAAACTCTGTGGTGCCTCCGGGGGATGTTTAACTCATTGCAGTGGCAAGTATTTAGAGAAAACTCAACAAGTTTGAGGCTGTCAAAGCTAGAATCCAACTGTCAGGCTGAATTATGTCTCCAAGGCGTCTGATGTGAGGTAATGACCAATTGCATCATTCTGACAAACCCACCATCGATGAGAACTAGGGCAGACGGCGATTGCTTTTGCACAAGTGTTTCATTTGAATTTGAACTGCTGCTGCTAAGTGCATTAAATGATGTTGATTAACTAAGATTATGGCTGCAGCAGGGATGTGATTTCTGTTTTGATACGGAGCATAAATTGAGGCAGAGCAAACAGTTTTTTGAGTGGCTGATGAATAATTGAAAGTCAGCGGAGGGTACATCAATAAAGTGGTAATGAAGCGTATTTGTGTGAAATTTCTAATTCTCAAACTCTGTCACTCTTCTAGCAGTCTATTACTTCCATTATTACTGCTACTGTAACTGCTGCTACAGCAAATTATGGCTGCTTATTGTTAGTGTTGTAATTAATCGCTACCTGTCTTTCACGTCAGTGAGGCATTTTTAGATAACATGCCATGTTTTCATATCTTCTCAAGACTAACCCAAAATAAATTGCAATCACTTATTTATGATGTGTAAATAGCTTATGCAAGGTAGCTGTTTCGTCCATAATTAACCATTTAATAACCAAATCTCACATTTTCATTATCGCGAATATTGTTTCACCATGCCATGGATATTATTCACTAAATGTAGGATATTTCTGACCTTAACCACTTATTCCCACTATTCCCAAACAGCGTTTCATGCCCTGTGCCTATTTCTACCCAAAATATAATGGTACTAACCACGGCTGCGTCCCTGCAATGATCCGTATCTATTTAAATAAATCCAGAATATATCCTAAATCCTACTTTGGTATCAGTTTCTCATCATCTCGGTTGTCATTTCATGTTACTATCTCATCCTAAAACAGAATATTTCCAAACCCCAGCCTACACCCTAACCCCTATTGTTACTGTCATTAATTGACACATGGTTCCTGTCGTGTCATGCAGCTATTTTATCCAGTGCCAAATTATTCTTGAACCTTGTCCTGGACTCTCTAACATATCCCCAAATCTGACAGGTGATGTCTCAGTATCCAGTACCTGTTTCACCCCCAAACAGAAGAAGTTTTGGTTCTTGACCGGGGTTAGTATTATGATTGTAATCATGATTTGTGTCATGCCATGCACCCATCGTGACTTCTCCCAGTCTTCTGTCCTGTCATTAGTAGTAACAGTATTTTTTTTAAAGCATACAACGCAGCTGTTTTGTCATGCCGTTTAACTATCTTAATCAAAAATAGAGCTCTTAACTGCCACACTGTTTCAACTGTTTGAACTGAACTTGTGCTGTTTCCTTTGATGTCGTCCTCTATATTATTTTGCCTTCGTGTAATTTAAAAGCTAAATCCAGGAATGAGTAGTGAAAGCTAGCCTAGGCTGTAAATGCCGCAGCACGTATTGGTTCATGCAACATTTTTCTGTCAGTACCAATGTATATTTTCTAAAATATATAAATTGCAGATATCTTTTTTCCTTCATACGCCAAAGCTATTTTGTTGTTAATGATTTCATTCAAAACAGACTCCATCCTAAACCTGACCCCGATTACTATTATTAGTAGTAGCAACAATGGTAGCACGTTTCTTTTTCAGTTTACACAACCATTTCATTCAGACTGCATTTCTTTGTCGCGGCCCTAACTCTGGCTTAAGGGTTAGGGGGCTATTACAAAATTAAAATCGACACTAACCTTTAAGTACACAAAGCACTTCAGATCCTCTGTGTTACGTCTGACTAGCAGGCTTTCAAAAAGCGAGCCTGTGGTGCCCTCTATCTTTGAGTGAAAGTAGAAAAGAAAGGACTACTGGTCAAACGGAAGCAATTATTTCTTGAGAGTTTAATTCAGCTGCAGTCATTTGCACCTAACCTAAATTTTTATGACAAGCAGACGCTAATCTACGATTAATATTAAACTGAATAAGAGCTTATTTTCACCACAAAGAGGTTTCTCTGTATAACCTCGTGTATAACCATGCTGAATAATTTGCTTTGAGAAAATTACAAAAGCAACACTTTGACTTTGAATGTTTTTATTTACAACAGTGTCGACAGGTCACTTTCTTTGGAGTAAAACTGTTCCTTTGTTCTGCCTTTTTCTAACACAGTTGTGGCATGTTGTGTCCACCTGGAGTACTGTTGACCTTCTGCGAGGCAGCTAGCTAGTTAAAGAAGTCCATTTTCAAGGCTGTTCTTGCTCATATCAAAACTCCATTATAGATTTTACCTCCAGGGGAACCTAGGGCTCACAAGGTCCTTGGCAATTTTACCTGAGGAAGAAGCTAAAAGGATTTGAATCTCCAAGGATGGGTGAGGAGGAGGAGGGTGTGAGGACGAGAGTGAGGGTGGGATGCGCACCCCAGGACCCGAGCCCCTAATCTTTCTCTGCCAAGCAGGGAGCAAAGCAGAGCAAAAATGGAGATTTGGAGATGGTTCAGTGACACTGAACCCTGAACATCAGGGCCTCCAGAATTGGTGGAGGAGGCAGACAAACCTTGGAAAAACAAGAGGTGGAAAAGAAGAGCTGAGAGATTGTTGTCGAGGGATTGCCAGGGGAGCTGGTTTCTGCTCCCAGAAACAGAGCATCCAACGCATTTAACATATATGAAAGAACAACAGCTCTCTCTCCTCACACCATCCTTAACTATGTGTACTAACAAGACAGATGGAGGCCAAAGATGCAGACAGATCACATCAGGACATCTGTCACTTTATGGCAACAGCCTCCTTAATAAGTGACAAGGCTTCCTCACCCCGTGGGCACACGATGGGGGGAGGCGGGGGTTAGTGTCTGAGCAGTGGCTGTGCAAAGCAACCGTCAAAGTCATAGCAGTGCCCCCCTTTTTTTAAACAACTTGTTCCAATTACAGCCAATCACATGCGATATGTGCCCTTGATTATCATCCTGGGCAGTAGACATCAAAGCTGCCTTCTATGGGTGCTGACATGTGGCTGTGCAGTAATTAGTGGACTTCACTGGAGAGAGTTTCATCACCAAATGTTTTCAATATACTGAATGTCTTAATTTGCAGGGAGGAGGGGGGATGGAGGGGTGCACTCACGTTGGGAGAGAATAATGCCCCACAGAAATAATTAAAGCATAATTACAGCTCATCAGCTGTGCAAGTGCTCACAAAGTGCTGCCGCTGAAGATCTGCCGCTTTCCTCGGGGTATCAGACAAGGAGCAGGCCACATTCACATCCAAAACTCACAGCACAGCCCCAGTTGGACCAAACAGATCCTCGTGTCTTATTACCAGAAATACCACCAGGAAAATGACATAACAATCCAAATTCAAATGAGTTTATCTTGCTGTTACACTGGTGCTTATTATCCTCAATAAGCACCTGCTATTGCTGAGAATATGTTGTCTGCCAAGGACAAACCAGGCAGCACGCATCAAACTGGGAAGCCCAGAATGCATAGCAGGTCGTTAAAGCAATAACTTGTCTCCTCGGCTGACGTGTCAAACTCTGTGCTCAGTGCACGACGGAGACGCGCAGATTGAGGAGCCAGTCAACCTTTTAAATTGACATCATGTTAGCTCTGTCCCCAGGACGAAGCATGGCAATGTCCCGTGATGACCACTTCATACAAATATGGCTGGCAGTGCAGTCCTGCAAGGAGCAAAGTGCACGCTAAGTGTTTGTGACGAGTATTAAGGCCATTGCTTGATCCCAAGGAAGTAATGAAGGCGGGACTGTAGGCCATGTGTTTTCTCCATCCATCTGATGGCAGACTTATAACAACCCGGGTGTCAGGCCGACTTAAAGTCATGCATCCTCTCTCTGCTGCTGTGCTCAGAGTTCTCTTGACATATGTTTACCCCTCCCAGCCCAGAGCTGAGGATCCAAATGGCACAATGGTCGCCTTCAAGTCTGCTCTGATGATGTCGCCCGCCCTCTATGTAAATCCGTGTGAGTGCGTTTGTTTGTTTGTTTGCATGCTTAGCAGAGCATGATCTATAAGAATGCCAGGATTAAACAGATCGCCCTCTAGTGGTGAAATACATGCAGAAGGAATATAAAATCACCATAATGATTCTGCTTCAAAAAAGTAAATAATGGTAAATTGAAACTCTGCTGTCGAAATAAACATTCACATATAACGCATAATAAATTGTAATGAATTGTTTATTATACATTATTTACATACATTTATATGTTTTTAGTATATGCATCATAAATTATAAGGACCTCACAGTGAGTGAACGCTTGATAACGTAATACGTAAGTGGATGAGTGCACCTAGAAACAGTTAAATTAACCTGTTATTATACAGCGCCAGATCGCAACAACAGTCACCCCACGGAGCTTTATATTGTAGGGTAAAGACCCTACAATAACACATAGAAAACCCCAACAATCAGACAACCCCCTTTGAGCGAGCACTTGGTGACAGCGGAAAGGAAAAACTCAACTTTAACAGGAAGAAACCTCCAGCAGAACCAGGCTCAGAGAGGGGCGGCCATCTGCTGTAACCAGTTGAGGGCGAGGCGAGTAAGACGGGGCAAAACGGAATGAATAATAACTAATGATTAAATGCAGACTATGGTGTAAACGCGTAGCGAAAAAAGATGAACGAAGAAGAAAAACTCATTGCACTCATGAAAGTTGCGTCTCAAGAATATAAATGATGCTTGGAGCTCAGATGTCTAACTCGTAAACTGTAAATAAAAGCTGGATGTTGCCCACAGAGATTTTCTGATTACTTGAATTCTCAAAGGGAGTATTTTTCCATCTCTGTTATTATGTTTTAAAGTCAGGTGTGATTAGTAAGAGGTGGATCGAGGAGCCCACTGCATGCTCGTAGGCCTGCACTAAACCTGACCCTGCTTCACCATCTTTCTTTGACTTTAATGGGAACCACAATTTACAAAACGAAAATAATGCTGTATTGAGTAAGAGCTGAAACTAGTGACTGAGACCACAAACTCATGAGGATACTGTTTACTTTACTGTACAGTCAGCCCATGCTTGTCATTAGAAAGAACATTTGTTTGAGGCACTTTCACATTGCTATCACTTTTCAGACCCAAACGATGCAATCGTGTTTATTTCTGTTTTCACAGTCTATAGTTGTGTCCACACAAATGCGTTATTAACAGCTCAGCTCTTTAAGGGAGGAGAAAACAGTGTATTGATTGTGTATTTGCATTTGCAGATGTTCAAGGTTGTGATATCAGTACCAACAGACATGAAAAAGGGGTGTCGAGCCAGCTCTAGTTTAAATAAACCTTCATCTCTCAACACATATCCACACGGGGGAGGCCTCAGCTGGTGGCTTCCTCATCTGAAAGATTGTGTTTTTTTATACTTTTAGTTTCTTATATTGTAGGACGCTATATTTCTGGATTTACATTCCATGTACTGCCCTGCAGCACTGCCTTGTCTTTGTGACTTTCTGGAACTGACACAAGTAGCACATGTTAAGTAGAAATTCTGCACTTAATTTTGTATGCCTTAAACATGAGACTCATGCTTCACCGGTGCTCTAGAATGACAAAGCTGAGTGTCAGTAATAATAAAACTGAAATATATAACATGTATAAAATAAAACTACATATTAATATAATATATAAAATGGGCATGAAGCATTATGATCAAGCACAATAATCTGTGGCAGTGTGATATGATATAGTTCTGTGAATGGTACTCATGGCCATTGATCAGTACTTGTTGATCAATGGCCATGAGAATTTGCATATTAATGATCAAGGAACTGAGCTCACAGCCCATTGTTCTCCAGTGGGCTGGTTTCAGTCATTGTGCAAATCTGCTGTTTATAAGGTTGGAAACCTGCAGTCAGCTGAGACTGAAGAAGTCACCTGGATGATGATGAAACGTTTCTCCCACTGAAAACGCTACGTCCAGATGAACGGGATCGACTTTTCTGGGATATAAGAAAGACTGTTTGACAGAGATGATGAAATCATTTTAGTTCATTTTAATCCAATTTGATTTAAAGTGGACCGGACGACGAAAATATTGTATGATGACTTCTAAAAATATTATTATATTAAATATTTTTAGTCCCCCCCCCCCCCCCCCCCCCCCCACACAACCCCCCAACCCCCCCCCACCCA
>VVHJ01008415.1:9255-25927 GCA_015107715.1 Tylochromis polylepis | reverse complement strand
AAGATCTGAAAACTGCTGTTCACAAACGCTGTCCATCTAATCTGACTGAGCTGGAGCTGTTTTGCAAAGAAGAATGGGCAAGAATTTCAGTCTGTAGATGTGCAAAGCTGGTAGAGACATACCCTAAAAGACTGGCAGCTGGAATTGCAGCAAAAGGTGGTTCTACAAAGTATTGACTCAGGGGGCTGAATAATTATGCACACCCCACTTTGCAGTTATTTATTTGTAAAAAATGTTTGGAATCATGTCTGATTTTCGTTCCACTTCTCACGTGTACACCACTTTGTATTGGTCTTTCACGTGGAATTCCAATAAAATTGATTCATGTTTGTGGCTGTAATGTGACAAAATGTGGAAAAGTTCAAGGGGGCCGAATACTTTTGCAAGCCACTGTATAGTTTGTCTACTCTGGTCTCAATCAGTTGATGAGTTTGTAAACCGTAGCTTTTCCCCGTGGTTTGGATTGACACAGAAAAATTCCGTGTGAACCAAAATGCGTAACTACAAACCACGAGAATTCAAGTTCATTTCACTGCTATTTGTCACCCTGTACAGACCTTTGCACATCTACCGTACCTTCACGCATTGAGAATACAAAGTATACGTTGCTATGGAATTTTTTTTTAGATCAAACTTGTACTGAAGACCACAGTATGTGCATCTGACCTGTTCTTAATTACCATCTATACAGCAGACTTCTAGCACAACACTGAAAACTGTTTCACTCTGAAATTTTCTGATGATACAGCAGTTCTCGGCTTAAAGGAGGTGAGGAGGAGGAGGAGTACAGAAGAACAATTAAGGACATTGTGAATTGGAGTTATTGCAATCATCTCCATCTTAACATTACAAAAAACCAAGGAGATGATTGTGGACTTCAGGAGGGGCAGGAGAAGGCCAAACCAACACCAATAACCATCCTGGGCACTGAGATGGAACTGGTCTGGACAAAGACGACTTTATTTCCTAAGGAAGCTAAATTCATTTAGCATTTGCCAACCCTTGCGGCGCAGTGTCTACAATATGGTGGTGGGCAGTGCTGTTTTGTTCTTTCCCTGTGGTCTGCTGGGGAGAAGGTGTCCATACAACAGAAAGCAACTGAGTAGACAAACTTTTCACAAAGGCCTGCTCTGTGGTCAGGTCTGGACTTGAAACAGTCCAGGAGGTGGCGGAGATGTGTAAAGGCCTAATGATTTTATCCAGATATTACATTCTCGCATATTCATTGTTGGCTGCATTTTTTTTCTCTTATATTATTACATTTAGCTTTTTGGGATGTGTAGTCTTAGGTTTGTATTGAAGCTGCTGTGTACTTTCCTGCAAAGAATTAATAAAGGATCTAACTATTTATCTTAAAAAAAAAAAAAGGAAAAAAAAAGAGAAGGTGGTGCAAGTATTTAGGCATTTTAACAGATCTTAGCTCTTGGATAACTTTTACCATGGTCTGTGAGCTTAATCAGTATGCCAGGGGTATTACTTGTTCACATTCATTCTGCAAGACTGGCTAAGGCCCAGATTATACTCTGTTGCGGACACAGACAGCTGAAGACCTGACGGCTGATGGCTCGTACTTCTCTGAAGTTTGCTCTGAGTCCACTGCCTAGGATGTATGTGTAGTCTGTGCATTGAAATTAAAATTCACAGCTGACAAGTCTGCAAGGTCACAAAACAGGCCCCCACAAAACAAGTTCGGTTTAAGTTGTTCAAATTTCAAAGCTGACTGCAAAAAATTTATTTCTACATCCAGAAGCCTCTGTATCTTCCTCTCAGAAGCTGGCAATAAAGCAAAATGTGTTCAAATAGATTTATTGTATTAAACTAAAGAGGAAAGATCTGAAAGACCAAGAAAACTCTTAAAAATGAGTTCTTGTAGGATTGCTAGTTAGGCTAATCAAAAGCCATGTTAGACCTTCAGAAAACCTAGATAAAGTAGTGGTGTACTTGAACAAATGTGACCTTCATGGAAGAGTCATCAAAAGAAAACATTTCCTGTGACCTCACCATGAAACTCAGCACAAGTTTGCGAATGAAATAAACAAACCTGATGTATTTTGGAAACAAGTCGTGTGAACTGATGAAGTTAAACCAGACTGTTTGTAATGCAAAGGTACATTTGGAGGAAAAGGGCTGAGCATTTTTCTGAAATGAACACTTCACCCACTGCTTAGTTTGGTGGCAGACAATGGCCATGGAGAATATTTTTCTGGCAGTGTAAACAATGAATTCTATGAAATACTGCCAAACTTCTAGAAGCAAACAACACACCATCTATAAGGCAGTTGAAGATAAATAGGGGAGACCTCAAAACACACAACTGATTACAACAAGAAGTGGTTTGGACAGGGTGCTCACAGCTGCCTGATATTTAAAAAAAAAAAAATAGAAATAATAAAAACAAAACAGGGATAGCTATTAAAAGAGCTCTGCAAGCAAGAAAGCCTACAAATCTCATATAACTGGAAATCTTTTGCTGGAAAAATTGGCTAAAATCCCTCCAACAGCATTCTAAACACTTAAAAAACAAAACAAAAACAAAAAACCACAAACAAAACAACTTTACAAGTTGTGATATTTGCCTGAAAAGCTGTTACAAGTACTGACCGTGTATCTATTTGACAAACGTTTCAAGGTTTATCAGGGGAGACAGGCCATAGACCCGGGACTGGACGTGACCACTCAAAAACAAACAAACAAACAAAAAAACCAACAACTTAAAGAGTCAAAAAATGAGTCAGTTTCTTAGTAGAAAATAAATGTCTCACCAATTGCATTCATTTTGCCAACAGTTGGTTTTCTTGGTTTTGCATTTTAACCTCTACCATCACTTTTGGTCAGCTTGTGTGTTTTGTTTTTTTCCAGCTGTCATTGACTTAGTGGCCTTTACACAAGGACTTTTTTTATTTATTTATTTTTTTTTATCCCTTAGCCTAGTGAGATACTGAAACTCTAAAATGCTCTTGTAACATTTTGCTTATCGGGACTTTTACGTAATACTGAAGATTTGCACACAATACTTTTTTTTATGATGATTTTTTTCTCCAGAAAATCAACACCAGTGACTGGACTTTGCATTTGTAGGTGTATTTAATTTGTGGTCCTTTGATTACAAGTCACAAGCGTTAACTACCAACACTAAACCCCAGAGCCAAGGGTGGGAATAATGCAAATTTATTGTTTTCTGGTTTTCTTTTGACATTAAAACAGACTTTGTCTTAGTGGTGTTGTCAAATATTCCTACTTATGCCATCGGAGACTCAACAGTGCAAAAAAACCAAATAAAAATAGAGCAGAAATAAATAAGTATTAACAACATTGAGGTGAACAGTGATAAATGGTGAATTGAGCTGATTGTATTCTCAAACTGCATCTAAGTGCACAGGCAGTACTGCCAGTGAAGGGAGCTAGTAAAGATACTAACAGCTGAGACTACAACTGCTGCTAGGCCCTTTCAGTCCCAGCAAACTAAAATACAGATTATAAAGCATAGTTTTCTAGGACAAAATTTGTTTAAGTTAGATAAAACAAGCCATTGCAATCCCAACAACATGATTCTAACTGGGCTTACGGGCTTTTCGTTGTTCTGCTGCTGTTTTGACTGTGGCCTAGAAAACACAATATCTTGCAGCTTCTTTCCGTCTGGGTGAACTTGCTCTGACAGTTTTCAAAGGCTTACTCTATAATTAGCACAGGCCCAAGGCGAAAGGCTGGAGTGATATTTAATAATACTTCTGTGATTAAAACTACCAATGCTCATCAAGAAATGTGGGATGCAAAAAAGAAAAAAGAAAGAAAAAAAAGAAAGAATACACAGACATGACAGCTAAATCACAGAGGCATTCAGACAAAGGAGAGAGAAACAGAGCCCAAAGAACAGAACAATTTCACAGTTAGTTACTAGAAAACCATCTGCTACTTACAAAAAACAAAACAAAAACAAAAACCACGTTAGTGGTTTGCAGAAGTAATATTTGACGGCATACATTTATCTCTGTGCATGTTATGTAGATGCACTGGATTAAATAACTGCTTTATTAAATTGATACATTTAGAGCTGAGTTGTAGAGAGTTTTTTTTCCCCATCACAGAGGGGGTTTCTCAAACAAAGAACTAAGCGTTAACAGAGTACATTGATTAAAGTAATCAGGTTTCATGTTTATGTGGCTGCTACAAAAAGCTGACAATGACCTATTGACGTGCATCTAAAAATTGCTGAATGCAGCGTCCGCATGTAGCCTTCCGCTGTCTCCTTCACGTTTTAGCAAAACACACTTACATTTCCTGCAGTTTTTTTTCCCTATCGGATAAAAACAGATCTACACATTTGTGCGTCGCTTAATCAATCACGCTTCTCTTTTTTATGACTAGGTGTTGAAAGTCATCACTTAGGCCAGATGCAAGTTGGCCTTGCATCTACGGATGGTGTTTGGCGTGCGTGGGTGTGCGTCAGCTTTGACTGGGAGGTACCATCAGTGCAGCTACATAAATGCTATTGATATTACTGATATAATGCTACTGTTACTGACTTTGTTCATATAAATGACAGACTGATTACCCACTGCAATGATCAACTTCTCTTACATTTTAACGGCTGCACAAGCAGCACCTCACTCTCAGGACTTGAGTGATGCTGACTATGTAAAATTATTCTTTGCCATGTCAACTGCTGGACAGGTTTGGCTTTGTTAAGTGAGAAAAATTGAAATTAACTGAATTGAAATTAAATGTCTCAAACATATTACAGTATTCAGGTGTTTGGATTGAAACTAATGCTTTGTGGCTGCTTTTTCCTCTTATCAGTTATGATCAGTGGACTGAAGGTTACAAGTACAATATCGGATTTTCATTTTAAAAATACAAATTAGAAGTTGTACATGTTTTGGAGCGGGAGAGGCATTATTTAAGGCTAGGGCACACATTAAAACTCATTCATAAGAAACCAATTTGACTGCTGGCAGATTAAATAAATTTTCTGTGTACTGACTAAAATTAATTATATTTTGATCATACACTGCAGGCGTGCCACTGCTACCGCCTCTTAGGATAACCTAGTAAAACCGACTGAAAAGACCACACAAGATGCATTTGTGAAACAGGATAAAACAAATTGGGAAACACTCACTTTTTCACATTGGCTTCTCCATTGGGAATCCTCCTAAGCTTCTTCTTCTTCAGTATCTTGACAGCCCTGCGACAAAGAGTCTCTGAGTCCAGCATTTCTTTCACCTTGCCATAAGATCCTTCCCCAAGTAGATCCCCCATCAAGTACTTTCCTATCAGCTTTGCCCTCTTCCGCCGAGGCTGGTAGATCACCTCTGTAGAGTCAATGCGGTGAATAAAAGTATCCATCTCCATAAGTTCATTTTCATTTAGATAGTCAGACAGGTGAGGCAACTCACTGGCACTCATGCTTGACAGCTTGTACTTCCAGTGAAGGAAACGGTTTGCAAATAGCTATGAGTGCTGCTGTTAAGTAACCCACTGGTAACCTTTTAGAGCTGAGCTGAGTATTTTAATTCTGCAGGATGAGTTACAAAATACTGAACATCGGAGAGGGAGTAATCAGGCCTGAGAGTTAAGGGAGGGAGGTGGGTGATCAAGCCCAATTTGTAAACTTTTTCACTCAAGAGGGGCGAAAAGGGGCTAGCAACCCTTGGAGTCCAGTACCGAGTTAGTGCTTTATACTGTACATTTTTAACTACATCTACAACAAGTGAGGTTGAACAGAAAACTGAAGAAAAAAAAAAGGAAAAAAAAGAAGGGATACTGCAACGTTTTTCTTCTCCTTCACCAATCACCTCGAAATTAATACCCTACAGTCTTAAGCAGAGGCAACCAGTCTTGATTCAAGGCCATGCAGCACGGCATTTCTGTCAAGGGTCCATGCTGGATACGAGAGTTTTTCCTCAGGGTACATAAGTGTTTACAGCTGGACTGGATCCAAGCACAGATCTACAGCCAGAGCATGCAGCAGTATCAGCCCAATCTCTGCTATCAGTGGGGCTTCTGGAGGTCGACTCCAGTGTCCAATGTGTTAAACTGTCCTCAGGTGTCCTCCATGTCACCGCGGTTTCTACTGCCTGGTGCCTGAAAATAAGAGTAATTTAAACATTAATGAAAACACACACACACACGTTATCCATCTTCGGCAAACAATCGACAACACATGAACACCTAACCACCGAGAAGTACCGACTTTCCTCACCGTGGTAAAAAAACAAAAAACCCTAAACCTCACCAGGTTAGTCTTTCTATATGCAAACACAACAACCTCATATATGTAATGATTATAGTTTACAAGTTCTTAAGCCGGAATAAACATTTTAAGTGTTAACTGTTGGCTAGCTGGTAAGCTAGTGCAGCAAGTCTGCTTGAATGAACTAGCCTGAATTGCCACTTTGCGGTCCGTCGGTAAGCACACATTCAGCAAGGACAGTAGGTTTCATCTCAGAGACATGCTTAAAAACATCAGACAGCAATTTAATTTGACAGTGAACTGACAGAGAACAGCTGGTAGGTGGGGGGATAACCGAAACGTCGTCATCCAGCTGGAGCTAACGGTGGCTGTGCACCTCCAGCACTAGCTAGCCAACTTTGCCTGACGTTTGGATTTAGCGCTAGCCAACTTCACCTCCTTTACCGGTGGAAGCGGAGGCAATAAAGGGGACACACATTGTTCTCTAAAGACAACGCATTACGCTGAGCCGACAGCAGAGACACCAGCCTCAACAGTTTCTGCACTCAGAAGAAACGCACCAGATGAATTCAGCTAACGCAAGCTAACCGGAGTTGCGTTGGTTAGCATGCCTCTCAGATGCCAATGTAAATAGCGAGCTAGCTGGTTAACAAGCTAACTAACTCCCGGTACCGGCTCTCACCTAGATCCAAATGAACCTCGTTTTCGCTGCAAGGTTTATCCTCTGTTGTAAGTCCGTCCCCAGTGAATAAATTATTTAATTTTAGTCTGACAAAATATCAGTAATATATTTTTTCCCCTGACTCTTCGTGTTACTCTTGCTTCTCAGGTTGTCGCCATCTTGTTTACCAACCCCCCCCCTACTCGCAGGGACAGCCCATAGGTTAATGCGTCAAATCAAAGTCCCCCCCTCCCCAACAATGTGGAGGAATGTCAACAACAGGGGAGCATAAATACAACAACTGTAATTTTTCTCATTTCACTTTTATTAAGTGATTTTACCCCATTGTTATCTGTGATCATTCATATTTCCCAGGAGAAGAGAGTATATTCTTGGCAAATGTAGTTCATTTTTCTCAAACACTGATTTCAAGAAAGAGAAATTGTTCCGAGACAATTAATTAACCAATTAATAATTTATTCTAACTAAAAAAAATGTCAACCATTACTTTGTTTCATCTTCTCAAATGTCAGGATGTAAAATAGCCTTCAAGATATATTGTTGAAAGCTATTTTACATCCCTTTCACAATTCTCATAAATTTTAAGAGATCAAAAGATTAATGGATTATAATAATTACACCCACTAATATCTGCCTTAAGGAATTTAATCCATCAAGAAACCCTTATGCCATTAACCAGCAACTCTCGATTTACTTTCTACTTTCATTTAAGTTGCCTCTGATTGATCGTTTGGCTGAGGAGCAGCTCTTGCTTAGCTGGGATTTCTGAGTTATATTTATCCTGTCTAAACCTCTCTCAGGAATGGCAAACTGAAGGTCTGGTTTCACTGATTTGTCACTCCTCACAACTGGCTGCTTGAGCCTGGTCAAGCCTGCTTAATGACTCACTGCTGTACAGAGCCATGGCAGAATGATTACCGATCAAACTATCAAATATGATTACACGACTGCCTACACTTGGCACACAGGTATTTCATAAACTGAAAGTAAGATACTCTTGGCCCCTACACGTTCTTCAATAAACAGATTATAAACAAATAGGTATAAGTATGTGAAAAGATAACTGCACATTTCAGGAAGGGGCTGTTTTATTGTGGAAACTGTAGCATATAGTGAAAGTAATCAAAATTGTTACAGAAAATTGTGTGCTAATGCAGAAGTGAGTTCATTAGATGGCAAAGCAAAAAAAAATGTGAGTTTACTCATTATAGAAGTCGGGTGAGGACAGTATTTCTTACAGTATTAAATTGAAATATAACACAATGATCAAATACTGAAAGACGGTGTGTAATTTTACACCAAACAAACTAGAGAATCTACAGATCTTTATTCCATTTTCAAACTTCGTCATCCTCTTGGGCGCACACACAAACACACACACACACAGTATTTCAAAATTTCTACTGTGCAACAGTGTTCATTTTGTAAGGAAGTGGAGCTGTGGCAACTGGAGAAAAAAAGCTTTTAAGTTACGATAAAGAAGAACAAGTATAAACATAAACAGCTGTCTACATTAGTAATATGGTCTCCGTGGATTATTCTGTAAAAAGACAAAAGAAAAAGCAGATTAAATTTAAGCACAATAAAGGACTGTGTGTGGATGTGCAGTAGAAATCTTTACTAAAAAGTCAACAGATCATAACACAAACAATGTGTGGCTTTCTTTATGCACATCCAAATGATGTAAACATAAATTGGTGCAATTTTATAGATTACTTTTATAACGATAGAAAACATAAAATAGATGTTACCAGTGGGTTGGGCCTGAAGCGGTAGGCGAGCATCATCCTCTTTCTAAACGCGTCATATTCGTCATCACCTTTTGTGAGCTCAGCTGGGCGGTCAATTCCAAATCCTGCTCCATTCATAGCTGTAGTTCCCCTGGAGTGAGACAGAGAGATCATAAAATAAGCTTTTTTGTGTCTCTCTGACAGTTTGAGAGCTATTAAAATATTAGTGGTACAGTCTCTAATAAAAACAACTGCTTTCCCAAATCAGAGGCGTAAATAATGAAAGTATTAATGAATGGCTACTGTGCACGTTGGCTCACTGTCAAACTCATGGCCTCCTGAGACAGCTGAATATAAACAGAGCCAGTGGTAATAATGGCTCTGTTTATATTCAGCTATTTATACCTAAATAGGTCTGCTAAGTCCTATTTAGGTATAAATGCCCACAAGATTTACAAGCACACACTGTAAACTGACTGCTAAGTAATATAGTCCTGACTCTGTCATTATAGGGTCATTTAATGATACCAAATTATACTTTTATATACTTACTGCACTAAATGTTAAACTAATAATGAATTTATGTACTGAAGTACCCTGTGACTGAGGTAGTAAACCAGGTGTAGTTTACACACTCATCATGGACATGAATTTCATGGTTATTTGGAATTTTTTCATGATTTTTTTCAACCATTCATCTTCCAGGATGGAATGATTGTACAGCATACATCTCTATTGACTTAAAACAAACAAACAACAACAACAAAAAAACCCCCAAAACAAGAAATGGTGCACAAGTTGGAATCTTTGTATAACTGCCAAAGTCAATAACTGGAAACTGCTGGAACACCAGTGTCACTGTCCACACTGAAGCGAGTTTTACATTGACATGGAGTGAGAGGGTACTGACCAGTAAAGACGATCCTGCTCTACAAACAACACCTTCAAGATTGACTGAAATTTGGATTGGATAAAGCAGGTTAACATTAAACTGATGGAATGGCCTTCCCAAAGCCCAAACCTCAACTTTATTAAAAAAAAAAATAAAATCTGTAGACTATGCTTAAAAGCTGGGTTGTGGTAGAAAACCAGGCAATTTAAATGAACTCCACCAATTCTGCCAGAAAAAGACGAGTGGTCAAATATCTAGCCAGAATTATGCTAGAAGCTTGTTGATGGTTGACAATACCAAAAGTGTCTGGTTGAGGTGCAACTTGATAAAAGACATTTAACCAAATATTACAATCAAGCCATCTTGGAAAATTAACAGTTAAAAGAAATCATTAAAAGCCCCAATTTACCATGACATTCATGCCCACGATTAGCGTATGCTAACTTTTGCCCACAACTGTAAATACAAGAAATCCAACATGATAAAATTATTGCAGTGAGCTCAGTTTAATTTAAATATTAGAAGGATGATATTATAAGTAGAATGCTCACTTGTTGACAGGAGCCTTTATTCCCTGTCCTTCACTGCCTAGGCCTTCGCCTTCTTTCCAGCCCATCTTCATTAGCATTCGGAAACCGAGATTCTCCACCGTCAACTTAAACTCTTTGTATTCTGAGTAGTCAGGGTCCCGACCCTCCTGCGAATCCAGGAGAAAAAGTTGAGCATTCATAACAAACAGAAGCAGCAGTGTGTTTTGATTCAACACATTATTTTTTATGACTGTGAGGAATCATAATTCAGTTTTATTAGAAACACTAAAATATTCCTGAAGATGTTGCATAAACATGGAGTGAAAGGGACATGGAAACAACAGGAAAAAAAAAGCAACAATGTTTATCATCCTCGGGACGTGCACACATACAGAAACAGGGAGTGTATATTGTTGATTATTAGTTCTGCGCAGGTAAGTCATAGGTTTCTTCTATTGTTTAGTTGTTTTACATTTTTAGAACATTAAAGATGCTGTATCTCCTTCAGGCCTTCATCAAATACAGCCTGCAAAAACATATGTACTATAATAACCCAACAGTTATATTATTTTTTCCTCAAAGGCACTTGTCTTTATTTATATGTGCTTAGACTCAAACTGTATACTGTTTGCCATTTAAAAAGCCACATCCTCGACTTTTTTTCAAATGAAAGCTGACTTTCTAACAACTTTCCATGCCTCTGGCAGACAAATTACATTCATAGTGTTCATTTTTTTCAACTTTGATACTTTTTGATGAGATAATAACAGTGCCAGATCACACAGATTTCTTTTTAAAGTAGCAATTATAATCTGTTCCTAGGGGACTTTCAGAAACGGACGAGGAATGTGCTGGGAAACGGGCAGTCTGGGTTCATCTGCTGACGCATTTCAGAAAAGCATCAGCTCTACTAATAAATATGCATGCCTTTCTTGTGGAAAAGCCACTAAAAATTATACTTAATATATATGAACTGATTTACAAGGGCCTACCTTTGTAACCCTTTCTTTCCCCCCAAAATAACATGTGATGCATTAAGCAAATCCTGATATTTCCTTCCCAATTTGGGGAAGTGTTGAACTCAAATGAAAACTGACCTTTAGTGCCTTGAAAGTCTCCATAAACTTCTCCAGCTCCTCTGGGGGCAGGAAGTCACCAATAAAGTGCTTCCCTTTACCCATTTCTGTCAGAGATTCAGCCCATTCTGGAACAGATATTTTTTAGATCAGAAAGAATCACATAATAAGTCTTCAAAAGCTTATAGAGTTAAAGTGTATATGAATAATTTTCCAGGCAGCTGGTAAAACTCACCGCGCGTCTTCTCCATTTCCATCTTTCGGAGCCGATGTTCCCAGGTCCCTGCTTGCTGGTCCACCTCTTCATCGCTGTCATACTCATGCTGATGCTCTCTTATGGCCTTCTCCCACATCACCTGCATGTCTGCCATCGCACGCTTGTGCTTCATGATCATGTCATACATCTCTTGCATCTGCAAAAAAAACCCCCAAAAAACAACACCTGCTCAGTTAGCAACACATATGTTGATAAGGACTTCCACAAAATTATAATCTTGTTCGATTTAAAAACACTTAAAAGACTAAAGCAACAACATTATGTATTTTTTCTTAATACTTCCATACCTCTTGTTGCTCTTTCAATTGTCTCTTTTGGTCCTCAGATAATTCTGTCACTCCAACCAGACCAAGAGGCTTCCCCTTCTTATAACCCAGACCTCTCAGCTCCTGGGCTAAAACAGGGAATATGTATGAGTATGTATAATGCTAGCAATCTCAATTTCTCATTAATCGTCAATACAATTCAAATTATCTGGACACATTGTTCAGATGACTTTACGAAATATGGCTATGAGCATGGATAGGTTGGAAAATATTTAACAATATTTGTTGTCAGCTGCAAAACACATCATAATATCGTCTTCCGAAAGAGTCGCACAAGAAAAAGGTTTTGGGTTAAATTAATATTCATCCCCTTCATGTGTTTATTTGTAGAGTACATGCACATTTGTAGAGTAAATACCAGAAAGTGATGGTGCGTTAGGGTCTGGAATACTGTTCTCATGAGGAACAACAATGGGAGGAATAGGCAGGTCGACTTTGTCATCTTCAGACCCCCATCTGCTCTTCCTCTTTCGTTTCGCAGGTGGGGTTTCTGACTCTTTAGTGTTAAGTGCAGATGGTTGGCTCTGCTGTGGTGAGATTTCTGGTACTGGAAAAGCAGCTGGTGGCTTAACGACTGTTCTGGAGTTTCCTGTTGAATCTGCAGAGTTCTGAGAGTTTGCAGCACGATACTCCTTTACTTTCTCTTTGTAGAAACGATGGGCTGGACTATGTTCATCATACAAAAAACTGAAAGACAGAAGATTGATAGTTTGTCTCAACTGTATGGAACTTTAAAAAAGAAACTGTGAGACATGCAGGACACAGGAACCGATATGGCCACTTACCTGAACGCCGGGTTGTCTCGGTTGCGCTCAGCAGCGATGGCTTCCACCTCTGGGCCACCCTCCGCCACAAACTTGGCCAGCTTCTCAGCCACCTGCTGGGTTTCCGCGTCCACTGGGGGGGAGACTTTAAGCAGCCTATTAGTACTGGGAGTCAATTCACACTCTACTACTGTACCGTACTCAACTGGCCCTCATACACCACCAGTCTAGAGCCAATAGGGGATAAGAAGAGGAAAAGGGAAGGAGGAGCAAGGGGGACAGGGGTGGTGAATGGGGAACTGTATGGATTTGAGGCTTTTACTGTAACAAATGAAGAATGAGCCCTGAGAGACTCCACCACATACAGTATGACTATAATTTAAAACTTACATTTGCATGCATTACACTGTTCAAGTCAAAGTCTAATGCTGTATTTATTCAAGACTTATCCAAAAATAACAGTATAGCACAGTCATTGTGGCAGAAAACAGATTGAGAGTCTGAAAGCAAAATCTGCAACATATTTAGTACAGTTAAAAGCAAAGGCTAGTTGTGACGCGTTGGCTTGAAGTTGGAAAAAGACCCAATCAGAAGGAGAAAGTGGATGTCGAAAAGTGCCGATCCAGATCAGAACTTTAAAATACATAACTGGTTCAGCTGCTTTCCAAATATCTCAGTTTTAGATATGCTAGGAATGGACACAGTAAAAGTTACACATTTAAAATGAAAAAATATTGGTGTGGACATACCCTCAGTGTAGTTGGTGAACTGCACTAACACTATTGAGAAATGTGAGCCTTCTGCTATGCAAATTTTCAAAACTGATCAAGTTATGATGAGCTCCATTACAGTAGTACATTAGTTACAGGCTTCTGTGGTCACTGTTTTAGCCATCACTATCAAGCCCTGAGTATCTCAGTAGTTACATTATAATACCTGAAAATTGTAAGTGTATCTGAGAATGTGGTATTGGCATGCAGTCCATGTCCCTGTGCAATAACAGTAACTCTGAGAGGAAAGATGAAAGAAAAAGAGCAGAAAAGGAAGTGTGTGAAGTAAAAAGGCCATTTACCATTATCTGAGAGTCTCTCAGGTCTTTGCGAATCCTTTTTCAATTCTGCAATCTTTTTCTTGTAGTAGAGATATTCCACGCTGCTCTTATCATACAAAAAACTAAAAGGCAAGGGCAAAAATTGTAAACAGATATGTCTGAAAAAACAAAACCAAAAAAAACTTTCACAGTAAAATAAGTCTCACTAAGTTAAGTGACAATGTCCTTCAAACTTACGAGAAAACAGGATTGTCCTTATAGTCTTCCTTGGCCTTCTTCTCCAACTCAGGTCCCCCCTCTGCCACAAAAGAAGCCATCTTGTCGATAATGAGTCTGGTGTCTGAATCCTCTGGGGGAGAGACTTTAAGCACGCTATGAGTACATTTACTCAAAGGGCACAAATGACAAAATGCCAGTCACAAGGCAACTGTTCCACTGGCGTACGCAGAGGATGCACTGAAATGTCCAAACCATGGAGGTGTCCCCTGACACAATGAAAAACACAGGCCAGGAATTACCTTTCATCTCTAAGAATTTGGAGTAATCAGCCTCTTCTTCCTCATCTTCGCCATCTGGAGAGCAAAAGACACTTGGCCTCTGGCTGAGAACAGGATTCTTCTTGGACTGTGAGAAGCTCTTGAACTGATTTAGCATGCTGCTGACTCCAAGGCCAGGTCGCTGGCCAACGAAAATGCTCTTTTTCTGTAGCACATTTCCTCCTGGTGATGAAATTGGGGTTGACAGGGTCTTGGGATCATTGGTGGACCCTAGAAAGAGAAGGACAAACTTTAGAAAAACGCTTCTACTAGATTCTATTAGATTTAGATTCTAATTAATTAGGTTATGCATACTAATGCAAACTGTCCCATCTAAAGCTGTGCTAAATTTCATTCACTATTTTGAGTAAAGCTGTGCAGAATCGGGTACTAACCAGACACATTTGCCTTCTCCTTCTGCATCTTCATAAACTGCTGTAAGAAGCTCCCATCATTTGCAAACTTATTTGTGGAAGCCCCCTGGACACTGGGAGAACTACAGGGGATAAAAGTGGAAAACATATTTTAAAAAATATTTTGTTAAAGTCCAAGGTTACTGTTGGCATCACAGGAAACATTCATCTGTACAAGTATCAAATTGTTGTTGGTATTCAAACTGAATGTGGGCCATAATAGGATGTGTATAATTACCTTTGAGACAGAGGCTTGCTAGTGGTTTGTACATTCATTTTTGCTTGCTCTGCCATTCTTTCTTCAATCTCTTTTTTCTTCTGAGCTATAAGTTTTTCTTGACGGAGAATAGTCATGTTCATCTTGCTTTTCTGTGGTTGGACGGGTCTGGACTTCCACCCTCCTCGACCTCAAATACATGACAAAATACAATGTATGTGACAACAACACTAAACCTCTAACAAAAGATAGTGCCACCCTCTGAAACAACTAGCATATCAGGAAATCTGACACTTATTTTATAAGCTGGCAAAGAGTAGTGCTAGCCTATTAAAAACCTTGCCTAATTCGAGCAACAAAACAGTTTTCAGTAGCTATGTGACGAGCTCAGAACTGGGTTAAAGAGGCAGTTATGTCTTTAAAGATGATTATTAAAGAATGCAGTTGAAAGTGTGTATTTATTGAACTGTTTTAATCTTATTTAAAACCTGCCCTTTACCTAGTCTAGCTAACCCGACAGCTAGCTGCCGTTATACATTGGTTCAAACGAGCTAAATTAGCTTGTAAGATTTAACGGCTAAACTGGCGACCTTAAAGTGCAGCTTGCACGTATTTGGTGTAAATCTCACTGTAAACATTTACTTGCATCGCCAGACTCCATGGTCGTAGCAGGAAGAAAAATATACTTCTAAAAAAGACGAGCAGGGACGACAAAATAGGCCCGCAGTAGTAACAGTGGAAGCGGGGCGACTTCAGGCTGAATTTCCCCACAAAACTTCCGGTTTCCACTCACCAGAATAAAAGCATTATTTTTTACTCGAGCCTTAATCACATTTACTTTATAGTCGTAAACAATGTAAATAATCCTCCTTCATCTTCAAACCCTTTTCTCCCTCCCCTTGCCATTCAGTTATTATAGTTTTAGGTTCAAAAATACAGTTGTATAATTTTCTACAGTACATTTATCATAAATAATATTTTAACCAAAATTAATCATATTTCCATACATACCACTTAGAAGTAGAACAATTATGCTTTGCAGACATAGTGATTTTATTTATTTCGTGATACATATTGATATTGACTGATATGGGACCCCCCGCCCCAAAGAAAAACAAGCAAACAAACAAACAACAACAACAACAAAACAACCTGTGGTAAGATTTTTTTCTTCACATCTCCCAGTCCTATTGAAATTGTTTGGAATTGTAATGAGGAGGGATTGTGAATATATTGTTACCAAAAACGCTGACTATTGAGCTGCCAGGCAGGAAGAAAAGAGTATTCATGGATGCAGTGAAGGAAGACATGCAGAGGATTCGTGTGACAGAGGAGTAGGCAGATGATCAGTCGAAAGAAGAAGAAAAATCCAGTAATCATAGTTCTGTATTTTATTTATTTATTTATTGTTACCATTCAGCTTATTTTCAGGTTCATTTTTATTGTTTAAAAAGGGTTAGTTCTCTTTCTTCTTTGCCTTCTTCCTCTTATTATTATAATAATGATCATATCGGGACAGGTTTAAAAAGTTCTGAAAAGGTAGTACAATATAGACAAAACACTTTGGCTTTGTAGGTAAAAAAAAATGCACCAATAGGGCCTCCTCAGATTTGACAAAACTGACAAAAAGTAAAACTAAAGTCTAGCTTCTATATATTTTATCTTTTTAATTCTTTTAGTTCGTTTTATGATAAAACAGAAGAACAGAAATTATAATTTGGAGGTAAATACACCGGAAGTTATGTCATTTCCTGCCTGTCGTGTCAGGTGCGCATTTGTTTCCGTTTCCTGTTGCAAAAACCGTTTCTGTTGTCCCTTGTTACTACCCGTCCGTACAGTGCGAACTGTTCTCCTGCTCAGAAATGGCTGAAGCTCCCCCACGGCCCTGCCGGTTTTTTTGTCACCGGTGTTCAGCAGAGATTAGTCCGCGTTTACCGGTAAGGACTGGAGAGACACTTTTTGTCCGCGCGAAGGATGATGAGTAA
>VVHJ01008413.1:9254-20947 GCA_015107715.1 Tylochromis polylepis | reverse complement strand
TTCTTCAAGTGGACTAAGGGGGGCGGGGGGGAAAGTTGGGGTTTCTGGTCAAAAGGAATCATGGGGAACGCAGGGAGCATGGACCACCACACTGATCTCAGGGGACACAACATGCCCCTGAAACTCCCCATGCCAGACGCAGGTGAACTGGAGGAGAGATTTGCAATCGTTTTGGTAAGAAAAAAAGTCGTTTGCATCTGTCTTCTCTTTGTTCCCTCCATGCTCCGGTGCCCCGGGAAGGGACAGCTGTGTGTGTAGGTTGGACCCTCTGTTTGTCGTCCTGCACGCCCCGATCCTCTCTTTGTTGTTCAGTGAAAAAAAAAAAAAAAAGTTATTCCGAACAGAAAAGTGTTTGTTTATTTGCACAAGATCTGCATCTGTTGCTCTGATATGACATTTTTAGAGCTTGGCAAAACTTCAATACGTTGTTGTGGGTTTTTAACCGTAATCAAAGTGGCGATGAAGTTGTAGCAGGACTGGGAACTTATTGATGCCTCCTTTCTTTTTGATTCAACAAGTATCTGAGTCAGCTTTTAAACCTTTCACCACATAGTCCTGAAATAGATCAGACACTTCGTTTTGGCTCCCTAAACAAACAAAAAAAAAGATAAAATGTTAACATTGTAGCACTTCCAGGAGTATACACATAAGACACCTGCAGTGGTAAGTTATTGGTTTTATTGCCATTTTCCCCAAACTTTTTGAGTCCAGACACAAGCTCGCTGTTGAAGTTTCAAGTGCCCAGCATGTCAGGTCCTTTGAAACATCTGTCGCATCATAGATGGGGAGCGGATCTGTCAGAACAGTTATCTTACCTGGGCACCAATATATAGAGTCCTCCACGCATAAAAAGTTCTAATAAGTTGATTAAGATGCTAATCGTGTTGCAAGGATTCTCAAAAGGTTTGTTTATAATAGGTTTTGATTGGCCAGATGTGTGTGGAAAAACTTCCATTGCTCATTTCTTGGTGTACTTGTGTACTAAAGTGTTATTTACCATTTTCTTGGACATCATTATTTAAGCCATCACTGCGTAACTGAGTAAATGACTTTCTGCTCTCCAGCTCTGCGCCCCAGTCAGTGAATAAAAACCTGCCCAGAGGAACAGTGAGGTGAAATTTGAGAGCTGGCAAAATGTGGGTCAAACGTGATTGTCGCCTGGCCTCGCGCTCTCATACACATTAACTGCTTTAGGAGAAGGAATTTGACTTGAGCAAGCCGGTTCTTATCACTGCGTCGTTGTGCACTCATCACGGAGATGAGGAGAAGGTTTTCATTTCTATCTTGTCTTTTATTTTTTTCAACCCGCTACAGAGCATTTTTGTTATGTTAGTGTTGGTGGGGCAGATCGTTTAGCCTGTAAACCCATCACAAAAAGCAGTTTAGGTGGAAGTCAATTCGCTGTGCTGTGTTGGGGTGTGATTGCTGCTTGTCAGAGACTGGTGAATCCCTTTCTGTCCTGGAGGCAGCACAGAGAGAGAGGTTTGACGTCACACTGCTGAGGGATTTAGGCCCTCTTCTTAATCACATCTGCCATTAGAACCACCTACTTCCTACATTTTACGAGCATTAGGAATTCCCCTCTCAAATGAGAAATAGCAAAACAGTTGGGATCTATAAAATTTAGTTTGTAGATTACAAAACTCATCATCACTACGCTTTCCAGGATAGAAAAAAAGCCCCCAGATCAAACTGTTTAAGTCTAAAATTTCCTAGGATGGCTATCCGAAACGCCCATCCTCATATCATGTCAGGAACTCCCCCGCTGACTCCCCTCCTCTTCCTTACTGCCAGCATGATGCCTCAGCTCTCGGCGGGATGGAAGCCCTCCAGCATTAAAAGAACTTAGTGCTATAATCACAGCATTTAGTGTTAGTTACTGCCGTTTAAACCCTAATGTGTCTCAGCTGTAGCTGATGGCAGTTAGTTGGCTCTATCAAGTGGCACTATGTGACTCTGATCACCTCACTTCAGTTTGAGTGGCAAACGATTAGGATGATTCCCCTTGCTCTGCTTTGTGTCCTGACATAACAGAGGTCTTCAGAGCTGATCAAGATTTAAGTGGGCTGTTTACCCCCTTGTTAGCCACCCATAAAGTTTTAACAATCTGATTGGCTGGTTTCCCTTTATCAGTTATGTAAACTATAACTGAATGACTGCATTTGGACTTGATGATATACTGTAGTCTTCTTGTTGCATATTGTCACCATATTGGTCAAATAATAGTTGCAGGACTGTTTACTTGCCACTCCTAATAGATTTGATCAACAGGCAAGCCTTGGATCACAGCAGGGAACCATTTGGATTAAAGGCTTGTACAGTGTGCAACCACATTCAAGTGGTCCCCAGCTTTGTATTTGTTTTTTCTTTTAAATCAAGGACATATAGTTCTGTGCAATAGCCTTGAGTTGCCCCTCATTTCTTGATATTTTGTTAGGAAAATGGGAAATAGGCGCAGTGATTTATTAAAATGTGCAAACATGAAACATTACAAACAAAACATATAAGGCAAAAACAGAGTTTGTACAATTCTAATGAGGTGACCGTCAATATTAGGTATGACCACCTTTATTCTTCAGCGCAGCCTGAACTTGTTGTAATTTCTTTATGTAGTCTTCAGGAGTAGTTCTCCAGGCTTCTTGAAGGACATTCAAAGCGCTTCTTTGGATGTTGGCTGCCTTTTGTCATGTTCTCTGTCACTGCTTCAGTAATGTTGAGGTGTTGACTCTGGGGAGGTTAATCCATGACTGATACTGCTCCATTATTTGTTTTTTGTTTTTCTATCCAAGTATGGTTTCATTACATTGAACATAGTACCTTCCTTCTGAGCTCCTCCATACATATTGATGATAATTTGATCCAAAAATTTCAAATTTGGATTCATCACTAAACAACGGGTCGTTGCCACTGATTTTTAGTCCAGTTCTAGTGTAATTTGGTATAACTCAGCCTTTACGCCGTCCTTTCTTCCTTATGAGTATCTGCGTGACAGCCACCCTTTCATCCACCCTCCAAACTGTGTTATCTTTGGCATTTTTCATGAATTCAATTAAAGAAATGAAATGAGGACATATGCTTTTGCAACAGACTGAGTGAAATAGCAGTTAATATCCAAAGAAAAACCAGCAAGCCTGGAGAACTATTGCTCAAGAGCACTTAAAAAATTATGAGGGAGTCTTGCTCCTTGGAAGCAAAATATAAAGAAATGAGGGGTGACAAGAGTTTTGTACAAAACTACGCAGTATTTAAATTTGCACGGTGTGTGATGTGAAAAGCTTTTCAAATATTAACTCGTGACTCAAATCATCTGAGCAAACCACATCTGTGTGTAACCACACATGTAAAATAAACCTAGTTTCTACAGTAAGGATTTTGTGTAGCTGCACAAGTAATGTTGGCTTGTGTTGTACAGGAACTGGTCTCTGGTGTTCTGTAAAGCTACCCACTGAATGCTAGAAGATCCAGGAAGTCCAGGATCTTTGCACAGTCAACGAGATGAGTTACTGTGTCATTGCCATTAAATGGTCCTTCAGTGGAGATTGTTTTAGCAAAAAATGTTTCCAAGGTCAAGGATAAACTGTTAAGATCAATGCAAAATTCAGTGTTGTTAAAGTTTATCACCATATTATGTCTGTAGTTAATGATTTGTGTACATGTGCCAATCTAAATTATACTACAGGATGTTTAGAAGTCCCCATTTCTTGGCCGTTATAATATCTTGTTGGCTTGTGTTTTTGTACTTATTGCATTTGTCTCATTAAAATAGTTCAAAGTTTGTATTTAAGACCCAAAGAAATAATATAATATAATAGAAACTATAACCTTTGCCTGTGCTTATAGGCTAACCTATAATGGTGTAATTTTAACTGGCTTCAGCTCCTTCAAAGCTGTAGCAAGTTAAATTTCAACCCACCTTTCTTAGATAGGTTGTTTGCTCTCACTGTGTGTGATTGTCATACAAGTGACTTACTTCTGGTGGAGTCTGCAGTTTCTACCAAATGAAAAGCTCCCAGTGAAGTGTCTCATTAGGCCAAGAACTGATCTCTGAAGCAGACTTGAGCTAATAGTAATCTGAGGCCTCTGCTGTGATAGGACTGCTTGATTCACATGCAGCCTTGGCCTTCAGTCAGGAGGAGATTAAACCCAAATAATCTTTGTTTAGAGGGGGTAGATTGTCATAGAGACATAAATAGGAATTTGTTTGTATGCCATGTATCCCATGGCTCTCTGCTTTCTATGACTTCTCATTGTTGCTGGTTCTTTTGAAGCATCTTTGCTCACTTGTTGTCGTAGTATTAGTAACATAAGTCAATAACAGATGAGTTCCACATGATTATGAGTGAGCCCTCTTGATGTCTAATCTGCACGGCACAGTTCTGTCATGTCAGTGTGCTGTTGATCAGTTAACTCTACACTTGCCTCATCAAGACAAAATTTCTGAACAGCATTTTTAACATTTCTCTTGGCTTATAAGTGCACAATAGCTGAAAGCACGTGAAATGATTACAATCAGTCTTTGGGAGTCACATGCACAGTATTAGTCAGTCTATATGCTTCACACTGAACCAAAGGAAAATGACTCTGTGTAACAGGAATGCAGCCAAGGCCTCATGTCTGCTCTTCTGCCTCAGCTAACCACAGAGTTGACAATCAAATTAGATTGCACCCACATCCAGGAGACCGATGAGTTGAATCTCTGAGTATCGTGCCTGCTGTCATGGAGACAGAGAAGTTCAGAGTCATTACTTGTGTAAATGCCATATGGGGGGGACTGTAGCTTGGATGCTGTTGTTGCTCTTCTCAGTAGTCTTCCCAGATTACGTCTAAGCTGCTTTGTTCAAAGGCTGTGATGCACCACAAGCTGCTGTTATTTGTGCTGTGAAGTACTGCATCTGAAATCTACTCCAGCAGATTAATCACAAGAGTAGCCCTCATGTTTAACTGAAGTCTAATCTGTCACATCGACAGGTCCAGAGTGGGTTTTTACCTGGATAATGCTTCCTGGCACTTCCCAGGCTTAAGGTGTATCCAAAGTGCTGTTAAATAAGCAAAGTTAAACAAAATATGTAGAATGTGATGGGCAGGGCTTATAATGCATCTTGCTGGGACATTGTTTTGGTTTTATTCCATTAGCCTGATTTCCAGCCACAGCAGGCAGCTGTTTTTAGCAAAGAAGCTCTGATAAATCCACCATGCGCTACCTACTTTACACTTGGTGGTAGACAGGGACAGTTTGAGGACGTAGCAGCTAAAGAGACAAATGCTTCTCCTGCTGAATGGAGGTTGAATATTTAGAGTTGCACATCCCCAAATAAAGACAAAGGTTGTTCAATTGCTGTAATGTTTATTTTTTTCTTCAATATTTCCAATTTTGTACATTACAGTGAGGAAATGAAAGAAAAAACCCTAAGATATTACATTGGTGGTAATATGCAAATTGTGGCTTTTTGTTAGAATGTCATTCAAATGTGCGAAGACACTGAGCCCTGCATCAGTGCTACATGAAACCCAGGAAGTGACTAAGCTAAACCTCTTAGTTTTTTCCACGTTGACTCTTCTTCATTAAAAAAATAGAACAATGGGTTTTGTCTGTGGTGCAGAGGATGAACAGTGGCTGAATCCCGTGCGTCAGGACCACCAGACAGAGCTGCTCTTTATTCTGTGTGAAGCCCAAGACGGAGCCTGGCACTGGACCCAGAACCGGCAGGCCACGAGAGGCCTCCACACATACCCGTTTCTATGTGTGTGTGTGTTTGTATGCGTTTCTGCTGTGCTGGATCCCCAGGATACTCACCCACCAATTAGCCAGAACAGCATTGAGGATGTTATGCTCAGGGAGCAATGAAATCCTGCAACCAATGCTCTGGCCTGTGCACTCTCAGAGGGGATGTGAGGTTCTGCAGTGTGAAGCGATAATGTGCTGCTCAAGATCCCAAAGCATAGCCTGGAGGCATCTTGCCTGGCTGGCAGAGGCTCAGCTGATTATGTGGGAAAAGGTCTCTCAGCTGTGTGCAGTCACCACTGAGTTGAAACTACTGAGGCTTCAATCAGTATTGTTGTTCTCACTTCAGTTTTGACATGTGCACGTTTGGGGGTTTGGTTTTCTGCTCCACTATGTGGGTGGCACAGCCCAGTTTGAATATGAACCCAAAGGAAATCGTTGACTCTAGAATAACCTTTAAACCTGTCAGCTGGACTTTGTTTTGATTGTACAGTTGTTCTTTGCTTGTGTTTATCTGCTGAATTAAGTTTCAGTTGCATGGTTGTGGACTAATAAAGCAGCCGAACACTTTGTTTGGCATCAGTGAAAGGTTGAATGCCAGCTAGCAACTGTGTTGTGAGAAAAAGAAAATGTCCCTGGCAGTTTTGACATCAACCTGGAGTCACTGTGTTTAGACTTGGCCATCCATAGTTATATTTGCTGTAGTTCTTCCTGCAGGTGTACGATGATGGAGTCTTGAAAAGACCAGTCTGATCCTTTCATGTGGGTAACAGTCCAGGACCGGTCCAAAGTTCACACAAAAGAGCAACAGAGTTGCAGCTCTTTTGAGAAGTGCATTATGGTCAGGATCTGTCCAGGCTCCAAGGTGGCAGCTGCACTAGAAAGACATTCTGCTTGGTCAAAGTTCTGCACAAGAGTGGGTGTTTTGTTGTAACCGCTTAAAAATTAGTTAATGTTAATGATGTTGAGTTTTATCTGAAACAGACCCAGCAAATTCCTCAACTGTCTGTGTCATTATGACAAGGATACGCTTTATCCTCTGGCATTGAGACTTGTCAATCCTGTTTCATGGGCCTTGAGCTTAATTTTTGTCCTCAGCTGTAATGTGATGTAACACTTTGTCTCAAAAGTTAACTATAACATTCTTTTTCAGGCTTTTATTTTAGTATGTTTTTTATTCTTCGTGAGACACAAGCTGCTTTTGAAACGGCCACATTCAAAAAGGCAGGTTTTGTCGGGTAGCAACTTGCCAGAATTAACATCTGCGGAGCAGAATGGGAGGTGCTATTGAATTTGAATGTAGTCCATTAGACCTGAAGACAATGTGGCAGTCTGCTGTTTCAGGTTTTATTGGACAGAAGATATGCCTTTTACTCTAGACTCTTTACAAGTAGCCACAGAGGAGCACCAGCCTATCCGGGGTTAGGATTTGGGTTCAGACTCAAAAACAGAGATAGGAAATTGGCAAAACATCATCTGTAACTTATTTCATTAGTTAGAGATTCGAGGTACATATCTGGTAGAGTTGAGTATCTTTCCTACAGTTGGAGCTTCAAATTGTTGTTTTGTTAAAAAAAAACACATAACCAACAAATGGTAAATAATTTATATTTTATGCACCTATAAAATAAATCTATAATATATGGTATATAATAATAGATTGAATCCTTCAAATTCAGGTGAGCAGGCAATTTTCCTGTCCTATGACAGTCTTGTATTAACATGCTTACGAGTCCCACGGGACAGTTGAATTGGTGTGTTGATCAATTAATAAATAATAAGTTTGGTCACTGGTGCTGATGTTCAGATGTTTTAGCTTTGAATAGTTTGATCCACACTGTTAAGTCTGTAGGCACTGTGTCCGTGTGCTCAACAGGGTTGCCACTTGCAGCCCTTTGCCCTTTTTTTGTACCATAAAAGCAGCTGTGTGCTCAGTAATCATGTGGTTTCAAGCTCCCATTTAGCGTTTTCTTCACTGGACGATGCAGAAGTGTACTTTTGTGGTGGGCACCTGCTCTTTGGAGTGCCTCTATCATCTCGTTAGAAAAAGTGAGTGTACGGCTCTTCAGCGTTTGAAGATGCTGATTCAGATATGGTGGGATTGCAGGGTCAAAATTTACAGCTGTGTTTGGGGTTTTTCGTGTGTGTGTGTGTGTGTGTGTGTGTGGGGGGGGGTAATTGTGATTCTGTCACAAATGTTTGCACGCCTTCCAGAATTGTCACAGAGTCCCAGATTGAACAGAGCAGAAACTAATGTTTTAGCTGTCGTGCCAGCTAAGGTGTTGAAACTGCAAACTGTGGGACAGTAATACTTTCCAAGTAACAGTAAAGCTTCCTGGTTTCCCAATGAAAATAAAACGAAAGCACTCAGCTATCAGGTTATGTTATGCCTGTCATCAGTGGATGACATCACGGAAGCCATTTCAAAGGCTTTTTATTTTATTTTTTATCTTGTCAAGTTTGTACGTTATCAGTTTCACTATTGCATTTAACTTGCGAATTCCATTCTCGTGACTAATGAATAAGTGTGTATAATAGGATAAATATACAATGCAATAAGTAAAAAGACAGGCAGCAAAAAAAAAAACAGGATGCAGAAGACTTTTACTTTATTACAGATCTAAATGTGACACAGTGACACAAATGCGGCCATCATTGTCACAGCTTACAGTTATGCACTAAGCTTGGCATGTGGTTGTATTTGTCAGGCCGCTGTGTTAATAGAAGACAAATGAAATGCTATTATTGAGCGGTAGTATTAAATCGTCCGGCTTCTTTTTCATTTCATTGAAGATTTCCTGCCACATTTTGAAATGAAGTTTATTCATGTACAGATTTTTTTTAAAGGCGCTTTTAAATATTTAACTCCATGTAAACTAATGTTTTCATCTTTTACAACTCGGCTGAGCCATTTTTTATTAACTGTTTTGAACAAACAACATTTTGGGTTCATATTCGCTCTGGAACGTGGACTCCACCTCAGTCCAGACACTTTCGCAACCTCACAACATCTGGTCTGGGCAGAGCGCCTCTGTGTTCTTGTATCACTTGTTTTATTTGGACAGCTTCCTGCTGGTCCACACCACCTCCATAGTGTTTCCAGAATTTGGATAGCATCCAGCACTCAAGCCAGATTTTTTTTTTCTTTTAAGCCCACAACATAAACATATTTTTACAATATTTTACCCACAAAGTGTTATAGTTTTTTTTTTCTGTGTCATGCTTTAAAATCGAACACAGCTGTTGGGCTCAAATTTTAACATTGATTATTTGACTTCTTCTGCGCTTCACTACATTTGTGATAAGGCATGCTGAAGCCACTTTGATGGCATTGTGAGCAGAGTGGATAAAATGAAAATAGTGAGTACCCACTCTTGTTAGAGAGTGTGAAGCTGACAGATGGTCTGTTAAGTCCAGTATCTCATGTTATCGGTGAGCGCAGTGAGGTAAATGGATGAAATGTTGTCGGAATGTGTAAAACAAGAGGCATAAACATTTGACTCACCAAGTGGTCAAGAGGCATTCTAGTGCACAGCTTCACAAACATAAACGCTACTGTCGGGTCAGGGGGGTCCTGGGGATTACAAAACTAATCTGAGGACAGACAGGGGACACCTGTGCCCCCAAAGAACGCCAGGGATTACAGAGCCACACTAATGAGTGGAGGACAGCTCGGTTTGGACAGCACACGCCTCAGGGCTGTGCAGCTCCTTTCTCCTTTAAGTAGGCTCTTATCTCTGACACTCCATTATGAATATGACAGATTTCGATTCTGTCTGAGCTGCTGGGCTCCTCCACTCCCCTGAAGGTTAACGTGAAAAGCTAGAAATGAAGTGAATCATTTATTATGCAGTTTTGCCGTCACATATTAATACTCATAGGGACAGTGTTTTACAACTCAGACTAGCCTGAAGCGCAGCATTAACCTCGTATAAATTTGTAAATGCCTTAGAAACAAAACACCCCAGTGGTCGATGAAGCAAGCACTGGGAGAGAACAGTACAGCATCCAGTCATTTCCGTAGCGTTGAGCAATTTGAGGATTATTGCTCTGACTAGTTGTTAATAACTGATGCAATGTGAGGTTTTCTTGTTGTGGCACGCAGCGTGGTATCAGTATGCTCATTTAAAAAGACAAGTGAGACGCTTTAGCGAAAAGAAATTAATTAGAGTTCGGAACGTGGCTTTGAATGATGCAAATTGGTTGTTTACACCAGAAAGACGTGTCTTCTATTAAGGTCATTAGTTTCATTAATGCTGATAAAACAGTTATGCTGCATCTGTTGGTTTGAATGCAGAGATTTAAGTTCATCTGGATTGTGGTGTATTAGCAGGGAGAAGGTAGACAGAGGAGGAAAGAGGGGAGCGTGGGTGTGCTACCAACTCATAGCAACCCAAATCTTCAAGGAGAAGCCAATTACTGCGCTGAAAAATATCTGAGAGGAGAGCTGGTGACAGTGAGTTGATGTACTGCACACTTTTGTCAAGTTCTGTCTCATGTTGTTGTGTAGTAAACACAAGTAAATGCAGCGGAGCATGGGCTAAAAGTGGATGTTTTCTTTACTAGGTGGTCTACCAGGGTTTCTTAACTTTCCTAGTTGGATTGAGCTCTTTTGTTTGCATTCGCTCAAGCCAAAATTGCTTGGCATGTGAGATCACAGCAGGCGGCATGTGGAGTGATAATGTGAACATGGGGTTGTGGATTCTATCTAATGTTGAATTGCTGTTTTATCATTTTTTTTTCGTTGGCTGTCACAGAAAATTCAAGTGCTTCTCCATAATCCCAGATCTATTCCTGTTTCAGCGCTTGAGTATAAACAACTGCAGTTGCCATTAAAGACATTATAAAGTTTATCACTATTTGTTTATGTATACTTTACAGTATATTTTTTTTTACTCCTAGTGTGGCCTGTGACATATTTGAAGGCCTGCAGGGTGTTTTAAGAAAATGGAAATAAAAATGATTGACCTGGTTAGATGTGTTTTCTGTGTGTGTGTGTGTGTGTGTGTGTTTGCACACCTAAAGGTCCAAAATACTACACTTTACACTCATTCCAATGCAAGTAGTTAGTTAGCCAGTTGTGTCAATATAGTTTAGATCTTGTAACAGCATTACTGACTGAAGCAGGTTCTTCATGTGGGCTCTGTGTTTGCTTTTGTAGCCAGCTGTGCTGTGAAGGCTGTGCCTGAGCAGACCTCCTGGTAGGTAGTGGTGGTTGGTGGGCTTTGAGCCACCAGTCTATTTTTACTCCTTTTATGGCTTAAACTGGCTAATGATAGGATACGTGGGCTCTAATAAGTTCTATATTTATGAACCTTAAGAACCTTAAGACCTGCTGTGAGTTAAACATTGACATAAAGTTATTAGTAGTAACTGTTAAAGTTGAGCTAGCTCTTGTAGCTACACTAAAACTGGCCCCCTATATCTGGGTAAATATGGCATAGTTTAGCACGACATACTGGCTCGTTGTCTCCACAGTACTGACAGTTATTAATGACCTGGATTCATGTTCAAGCTACAGCTTTCAGGTCATTTTTGTTTCTAAAGGAACTCACTCAGTAACTGTACAGATGTGGGACAGCTGCTTTGGAGATGAAATGTGACTTTGGCAGCATGAAGGGAGGCTGGAGAGCATTGAATCCCCACATTTCACTCAGAGGGGATGGTCGTCCAGCACAGTGAATTCCACTATTTTTTTTTTCTCCCCTTTGTCGTTTGTGTTTCGTTGTCGTCTGGAGGGAGTCTCCGATTCTTTGTCAGTGTCTCCCAACAGATTGTCTCGTTGACTAAATCCTTTTTATTATGCTTTTTTTCAGATTTAAAACTTCCTTGCAGCTGTACTGGTTGCATGCATCTGCTTTACCAATACTTAAAATGGCTTTGCCACCATTTTATATCAGATTATAATTAATTTTCAGCATGAATGAGTGCATCCTTTTAGCATGTTTGCCTGTGTCTCAAATTTCTGTTA